>PGGA01000002.1:4050844-4083023 GCA_004380915.1 Calonectria pseudonaviculata
GAAGCGTACTGTACTAATCCTCCAACACCGCCGCCCTGACTTGAGCCATGATGGGAACCGTACTGGAGCAGTTTACCAAGTCCCCCACGAACAGAGCCATGGGAGCTGTGTTGCAGCAGCCCACTCAGACCACTCAGACCACCGTGGCTGGTGCGGTGGTGCGGTGGCTCTTCGTATAGTGGTGGCTCTTCGTAGTGAGGTGGTCCTGGGTAAGGTGGAGGAGGGGGATGAGGTCCTTGAAATTCATATCCAAGAAGAGGGGCGGGCCCCCTGTGATGAGGCTGGTGAGGAGGTGGTGAGAGCCTTGCGTGGTGGGGTCCATGTGGTGGCTGGTGAGGTGCATGAGGAGGGTGAGGTGGTCCTTGGTGGTGATGACGTCCTCCATGGTGACGATGCTCTTCATGATGGTGTCCATGGGGCTGGCCATGCTATAAAAGACATGTCAGTTACGAGGCGTTCTGTGCGATGGACCGGATTGACTCACATGGCGGCCGCCGTCAGAGTCGCCGTGCATATTGATGTGGAATATTATTGGGATTACTCGGTATAAAACGTAGGTTTACCAAGTATGGATATCGATGCAGAGTAAGAGTAGTCGATGAGGAACTATCATGATGTTGAGATGGAAGGGTATGGAGGGGGGTAGAGGGGATGGAGGTTGTTTTTCAATGTTAAATCTTCCATCATCGAATCTCTGACGGACAAATCGGCAGTGCTTGGCGTCGCCACCAAAAAAAAATAGAGGGAAAACGAGGCCAAGGATCTGGTTGTGTCGATTTGGAGGGGAACAGAGTCCAAAATTGGAGACTTGTCGAGTCTCGGTATCGCATCGCCATCGCAACTTTTCATGGTACAAGGTCCGGCGCATCTCCACCAGTTGGGAGTGAACGCGTAAACGTTAGGCTGATCGTGGCTTGGTGCCTGCGGCTCAGCATTGACGATGGTCCGTGGCTTTGCAGGGAAGCAGGCCTTTTGGTGCTTGTTCATCAAGAGGTTCCGAGAGTGGTGGGTGCTTTTAGCGACACCTACGCTGGGCGATTGGGCGATTGGGCGACTGAGCGCTGTAAAAACGGAATGGCTGCCGGATACAAGACAGCAAGGAAAAACTCGCCTTGGGTTGAAATACTGGCAGAGGAGAGATTCGGGTGCTAAAAAAAGAAATTAAAGTAGAATAATGATACAAGGCTGACTGACTCTATTCTTATTAATCTACCTCTGGATTTAGAGTCCATACAGCTTCTTCATCTAACAAGCCTTCCCCTCCCACGTGTCTCGCACCAGCTTCCAGTACCGCGTCGGGTCGGTGCGGCCGTGTGCCATATGACGACGAAGCCCTTGGCCCAGGCATCCGCGGCGTGGTTCTCGACAGCCTGCGCCTCGACGAGGGCATCAACGTCACTGTAGTCGTAGGATCAGCACGTCTCCAGCGTGTGCGCGTCGTCTTCTGCGCCGCCGCCAGTTGCTGCGTAAGCGTCGCAGAGGTTGTAGGCCGTGCTGAGACCCGTATTGGAGAAGACGTGCAGTCGCAACAACGGCGGTGGCTGCTGACCAACGACCCTCTGAAGCCGCTGTAACTCCACCTCCCCCCCGCGCTTACTCCTGTTGCACCCCCCACCCCCCCACACACCTGTCGCACACACACCCGGGATGCTGCGGATCGCCAACGCTGCAGGGATCCAAAAGAAGCTCTTGACGACCAAGAGGGCCGCCCCGGGGAGCAGCTCCCTGTAATTGGCCTCGTATATTTATTAATGTGCCCGCCTTGTGCAAACACCCATGTGGCCAGGATAACAAGCCGCGGTCCGTCTGCGCTGCTGCCATGGGTGCTGCTCGCTTCCGACTTGGCTGGGCTGTAAAGGGATACAGAGGGTGACTGTGTAGGAGATGAAGATGCCATGATGACTGCGACGTTTCTGTTTGTTTCCTTCCTTCCTTACTTCCTTCTTTCCCTTTCACAAAACTGTTTCTTTGCGTCTCCCCTTCTCGTGGGCCACATCCACGCTTTTAACTCATCCCAACTCTGTAGGCCACCGCTAGCGAATGCGAGTGCGACACCTTCTGTTGGTAGGATTCCCCCCCATGCTGTTGGTTCAGGCTTGTTCTCAACACAAAAAACAGAGCGTATTCCACTTGATAACTTGTTGCCAAGCTCGTAGCGGAGACATGCCAACTGAAATACAGAAAAACAAGACGTGGCTGTAATTAGATGGCGTAAACTGCGTTGGTTCAATTATATTCCCCGTCCCACTGGCAACCTTGATATAGAGTAACTACAAAAAGAACAACCATTAATAATAATAATGGATAAATAGATAAATAAAAAGTTCCCACCAGCCTTTACCCAAAACTATTGACACAGAACATGGCTCTAGTGGGCGTCCAAATCAATACCCCCAAACTTGTTACCTACGATTACGCGCGCGTTTCCCTTCAAATATGCAGCTCCGACCTTGTCCCTGGCCACTGGCAACTCGAAACTACCATTGGCCACAGCAACCTCGCTATGGCAGTCCCCAGCTTGTCTTGGTATCATCCGCAGCAACCAGATGCCCAATAAAATTGTTTTGGTCGCCATACGCGCTTCCCCAATCATCCGAGGCAGCCGGCGGCTCCTGGGCTTGGGATGGTTACTCTTACGCCATTGAAGGTTGAGAAAACACTACCAGACTAACGCGTCATCACAATAATGGTCGATTCAGTCTCCGTCATGGTTGCGCTTCCTGTTGTGGTGGGTCTAGCGGCGTTCATGTTGAAGGTGAGTGTGTGGCAATCCGAGATAGAATGAACCTTGCGACGAGAACGAGAGAGTTCAGACGTGATATTTATCTTTTCTTTTTTTTTTTCAATTCTCTGCAGTCTTTGTTTGCCTTGTTTGCCTTGTATCAAGATGGATGCCTTGCAGCGGTGACAGCAAATGACAAGGCCAGATTCCCAAAACAGGCTATATCTAATCGCTGATCACGCGTCCCGATTCCGACATGGCGCAAGTAAGATTGCCATCTTTTCCCATGATTTGACCAAGCTTCCAAGAAGGCAAGATACCCTTGTTCCAGCCGCACGAGGCTCGCGCTCACCAGAGATCCGGGCTGGCCATGGGTGGCGCAAGTTAAGGCATACTCACCCTCAAATCTATGCGAGTTTCGGTCGTTCGGTTGGAGATGGTATCGTGGATCGCTCCGTGGTTCTTGTTAGAAAGCATCCCAGCCTTGAACACCAGGCATTCTATGACGAGAAACTCTTTTAGGTCGCCACAATTTAAAAAACTTCATTAGGGGTACTGTATTTACTCGCGAAACTAGACCATGGAGTGGAGCCCTGGGCTTGCAGATAGCCCCACGGCTAACTTTTGCAGCTAACCTCATCTAGCCTCCTACCTAATTCCCCCTTAACCTTATAGCTTTAGGTTTTTCGGTTAGCCTAGTTAGCTAAGGTTATTGCTATATTGTGTATAAGTTTAGGAGCTGCCTTAGTAGTTATTTTACTAAGTAATAGGAAGGGTAGGTTTTCTTTTTAATATAATAATTAATCTAATAATATATTAAGCCTTATTAGATTATTATTATTTCCTTTTAAATCTTACTTTTATAGCTATTAAATAAGATTAGCTTTTCTTTTTAATATTAAAAGCTATTAGCTTTAGTATAATAATTTTAGAGTATTACTATTTGCATACTATATTTTTACTATTTATATACTAAAATTAATTCTACTAGGATTTAGCTAGTATACCTGGGATTCAATTAGCATTTCCTATCTATATATATAATCATATAACTTATAACTTTCCTATTTTTAATAATACTTTAACTTTAATATATTATTTAATCTTATAACCTTTATCTATATAATTAATACCTATAGCTTTATTTATTATAAATAGCCTAAAGAAGCTTCCTATTAAAATAAGTAATAGTTAAAATATTAAAATATTACTTTTATTATCCTTAGAGACCTATAATTTATTTAATAATCTTTTTAACTTTCTTTAAACCTTTTACTATAAAAATAGTTTTATTCTTATTAAGTAATTAAATAGTTTTTATAAAAAAATTAATAAATAGCTTATTTATATTTATTATATTCTTATATATAATTATAGAGCTTATTATTAATATTAATATACTAAGATTTAATACTTAGTAATTTAAAAAATTAATTATTTTATAAGAATTATAGCTAAAATATTATTAAAGTTCTACTAAAAGTAAATTTATAAGATATTTAGCTATTATAATTATTAAGCTTTATTAGATTTTTTTATTTATTTTATTTATTAATATTAAACTAATATTTAAAAGTAATTTTAATAAATATTCTTTAAATACCTTATCTTATCTATTTATAAAATAAATAATATCTTAAGAGATTATATTTTAATAATATTATATTTTACTTAAAAGGATATTTATAATAATTATTAAGTATTATAAAAAAAGATCTTAGGAGATTTAATATTAATTTAAATATAAATTAAATAATTATAATAAAATAATATTAAATATATTATTAAATATAATTCTAATAATTATATTAATTTAATTTTTTAGATTTACTTTTAGTATAAAAAAATATAAAAAAGGTTTCCTAAGATTCTTAGTCTTAATAATATTTATAAAATAAATAGATTTAAAATATATTTATTTTAAATTATTAGTATTTTAAACTAAAAGTTAATTATTAATTTTACCTTTAGCTTTATATATATAGAAAAGGAAAAAGGTTTCTAATAGCTTTCTAAGTAACTTAAAAAATTTTAATTACTTTTAAATATCTTATTATTAAGTATTTTTATTATTAATAAAGAAATAGTTCTTAAGAATATCCTTATAGCTATCTTTCTTAATATATAGTAATAATTTTATATTTATTATATTAATACTAATATAAAAGCTAAGATTAGAATATATTAAAAGTAGCCTAATAGGGCTATTAATAATAAGGCTAATAAGGCTATTACTAATAATAAAGTATTCTAGGTATCTTAAGAAATTAATAAAAATACTATTACCTATATATTATAATAAATAGTAGCCCTTACCTAAGATTTAATATTTTTAGCTTAGTATAATATACTTTATATACCCTCTAAAGCTAATTTTAAGATAGCTTAGAAAATAATAAAAATTATATATAGTTTATAGTAAAATAATATCTTAAAGTATATTTTAAAGATATATATATTATAATAATAGTAATAGGCTAAATATTTTATTAATAGCTATTAAAACTTTAGCTAATAGATTAATAATTTAACTAAAATTACTTATAAGGATATAAAATTATATCTCTTAATTAGTATAAATAATCTTCTTTACCTTTATAATATTATTATTTATATACTAGAAAGAAAAGAGTATAATTATAAGTAAGTAATAGCTTATATAATAATAAAATAATATAATAAATATATTAGCTAGGAATAGCTTAGTAGGTTAATTATATAAATAATCTATATTACTATTAATCTTATAAATAAATAATATTATATTTATAAAGCCTTATTTAAAGGCCTCTTAAGACTATAGCTAATACTAATATAAGCTTATATATATATCTTTATATACTAATATAGACTTCCTTATAGCTACTATATTTAAGAGCTTTTAAAGGCTAATAAGCTACTAACTAAGGAAATAGTTTACTTATATTAGTAGCTATAAAAGCTATTAGTATAAAGTTCTTATATTTAGGCCTAAAAACTATTAATTTTTATCTTTAGGATATTAATAAGCTACTTCTTAAGATCCTTAATCCTATTATTATTAAAGCTATTTATAGCTACCCTTAGCTAGCTATAAATAATATAAAGCTAAAAATCCCTTCTTCCTTAATTACTAAGCCTAAAATTATATCTCTAATAATATAATAAATCCTATAATTATTATTATTACCTTTAAAGTAATATTTAAAGAAAAATATAATTAAAAATATACTAAACTTACTTACCTTAAGATAATCTTTTATTATAATTTTATAGTCCTTATAAGGTAGCTACCCTTTAAAGCTAAGTATATAAAGAACCTAATTATAATCTAAGCTTAAAAAGGCAATAGCTATATTATAAGGATCTCTAGTACTATTAATAAAGTAATATAAAATATAATCTATATAGCTAAAAATATAAGATTAAAAATCTATAAAGGGATAAGGCAAGGGTAGCTAAGCCTATAGCTTATTAGCTAGGTAAATAATACCTTTTTTATTAGCTAAGGAAGTTATCTTAGTAAGTGGAATAATAGCTAGGCCCTAATATATTTATATTTAGGGAAATTATAGAAATATATTTTTTAAATAATTTAAGGGTAGCTAGGCTTAAGCTTTTAAGTTAGGCTATTATTATTTTTATAGTTATTTAATTAGAATAAGTGTTATTTTTGTAATTTATTAATATATTTTACTTAGTAAATATTTTACTATAAATTATACTAAAATTTAAGAGGTTAAGGGATAAAAGGGAAATTAGGTAGACTTTAGTAGATTTTAGTGTATAAATAGTAAAAATATAGTATATAAGTAGTAATACTTTAATTTTAAATCTTTTAGCTAAAGGAAGTTATATATAATATTAATATTTTTATTATTAAAGTATAATTCCTTTTTATTATATAAAGGGCTAATAGTTTTTTCTTTTATTTTTATTAATTATTAAGAGAATTCTTATTACTTAGTAAAGTTAATTATAAAAGAAAAAATATTTTTAATTTTAATAAGGTAATTTTAATTATTATTAGATTAGATACTATGGGTTTGTCCCGGGGGGGTTTAAAGAGATGATTTATATTATCATTATTATAATAGGCATAGCCTAGCAGCTGGGGGTGAGAGGTCTTTGTATTTAAATAGTCTAATGGTTTAATTAGCTAGCTGCGGCAGGGTTGTGGTTTTATCCCTCTGAGGGGTTGGCTGTGGTCACCTGATGCGGGTAATTGTATCGCCGGGGCCTGGCCGGGCCCCTTGCTGGGCCTCCTTTGGCAGGCCCTCTCTTTGACTTAAAGGGCGTTATTCCTTTAGCTAAGCTAATAAACCGATAGATACTAATTCTATATTTAAGAAATGCCTTTTGAACTATTTTTATTTTATTTTATAAGTATTAGATAGCCTATATAATAATATATATTATTATAACTTATTTATCTTAGATAAATTACTATATCTTTCCTATTTCTTTTTCTAGTTTAGTTATATTTTTATTATTAGCCTTATAAAGCTATTATTTAAATAGCTTATTAATAGCTATATTAAAAGGCTAAAGAAGACTTATATATCTAGGTAGGATTAATACTATAATAGTATTGTTTTCCTATAGCTATTGTAAAATATCCTTTATTTTATAAAATATAACTATATTTAAAACTAAAAGGTACTGTTTTTTACCCTTAATAAGAGAGGAAAGCTTATTAAATATCTATTTTTAGAAAAGCTTTTTATTATTATATATAATCTTATTAAATTTAATTATAATCTTTGTTATAAATAGCAGTATTATAACCCCATTAGCTATAAAACCAGCTGCCTTAGGCAGTAAGCTATTAGATCACATAACCTAGGAAAATCACTAATATAACTTATAATAGCTAGATTAGATAGAGAATTAAGTATCATTAAATATACCAACCCAAACCCCTATAATAATACTAGTATAATATTACTTATCTATTTCCTTCAGAATCTAATACTAATTAATAAAGCTTTCTATAGATTAATAAGGCCCCAAAAGAAAGATATTAGATATAAGTATAAAAAATATACTAAAAAAAGATATCTAGATATAATTATAAAGGTAGGCTCTTAGGTTTAATAATAATTTAAAAAGTAATATTCTTAATAAAAACCTTTTATTAGACTTTATTAAACCCCTTATCTATTATAAGAAATACTAATCTAAATAAATACTTATTATTAGCTTAGATCTAAAGATAATAGAAAATCCTATAATTTACCTTATAATCCCTTTTATAAAGAATATTATAATAAAACTACTAAAATATCTAAAGAAAAGGATATATTTAAAATTACTATTAATTTTAACTAAGAAAAATTTAAATAAAATCTCTTTAAATAAATTATAAAATATAATACTTTTTTAATTATTAATTAAAAAAAAGTAAATTTATTAAGAGATAATCCCTTAAATTTTATAAAAATATAAATTAATAATTATATTACTTATATAATCTATTTCTATAAAGACTCTAAGAATTATAATAATAAAATAACTAAAGTATTTTAAGATAACTTTAATAGATAAAAAGAAGTAATATTTAAAAAAGGAATTATAATAATTATTAAAAAGCTATAAAATACTCTTTTTAATAAAAAAATAAATTTTTTAAAGAATAGATTAAAAGTAATAGCTAATTTAATTAACCTTTAAAACTCTAAGATAAATATATAGCTAATATAATATAATATTTAATTATCTCTATAATAAAATACTCCCTAAGTATTAATAAAAATACTAAAAAAGTTTATAATTACTATACCTACCCTAGTAATAATACCTTTATATATAAAGTCACTTACTATACTAATAAGTACTAAGTAATATAATACCTTTACTAATATAACTAATAAAGGTATTATAAAAAAAATAATTAAACTAAGTAAGATCTATACAAATAAAGACTAATATAATAGCAAATAATATAACTTTTAATTAATTAAAATCACCCTCTTTAAAGATAAATATAAATAAATTATTATACTAATTAAAGGATATACTAAAGTATTACTAATTATATTCACTAAAAAAATATAAAATTATTATATTATCTTACTTACCTAGAAAAGATATTTATATAAAATATTATATAAAAAGATTTAAAACTATTTTAAGATAGAAAAGATTATCTAAGCCTATTAAAATAATCTTTAGATAATAATATTAAAAAACCTTATTTAGAAGTATTAAAATAAATTATTACTAAAGAACTTTAAAATATTTATTTAAAATATTTAATAGATCTATTATAAGATCTATAGTAATGAAAAAATAAAAAAGAATTTTACTAGACCCTCCTATTATCTATTAATAATATTATAAAGTATAATATAGCTTAATATAAATATATAAGTATATTTAAAGAATTAACTAGTAATATCTAAATACTACTAAATATAATAAATAATAATAAAATAAATAATATAATATTCTTTATTAATTATAAATTTACTTAAAATAAATAATATTATAAAAAGAGAATATTTAAATAAAATAATTATTAATAATAAAAATAATAGCAATATTTTATATACTATTAACAAGGATATTAATTAATTAGGCATTCTAAAAAAGAGTACTAATAATTAAAATAGGGGGGCTAATAGTATATTAGCTATACTACTAGTATAGTTAAATTAGTAATCTAAGTATAAGGTTTTTTTTTTAAATAATTATTATATTGTAGCTAGATAGTAGATAAAAATAATATAAAGAAATTAAAATAATTAAAATAGAAATAGTTTAATATATAAGGTTATAAAGTAAAACTATTAGATAATACCTATTATATCTTCTTAATAATATATAAAAAAGAAAATAATAATAATATTAATTAATAAATAGAAAATATTATCTAAGAAATAAAATAGCTTAAAGATAATAATAATAACTCTAATAAAGAACTAAAGAACCTATAATATACTATAAACTTTATTACTATAATAAATAGAACTAAATAATTCTTTAAGACCTATAAACTAAATAATAAAAATATAATTACTATCCTTTATAACCAAGTATTTATTTATATTCTTATAAAGAAAGACCCCTAAACTAAGAAAGTAAAAAGTCAGATATACTTTATTAAAAATTAATATAATTATAAAGTATTCCAAGGGATTATCCCTAATATAAGAGTAACTAGTATATTAACTACTAGCTTTCCCTAGGTATAAATACTAAGAAAATTAATCCCCTTATTATTAATTAGTAAAACTAAAAACTATAAAATTAAATTTAATAAGGGCTTAATAATATTAAATAATATAATAATTATACCTATAATCCTTAGTACTATTAACTTCTAATTAGTCCTAATATATACCTTTTTCCTACTATCTATTAATAATATAAATTAAATAAATATTAAATATAATAATTTAAAAAGTATACTTATTAAAGGAGATATTAAAATCCCTATAATTAGATAATAAGAATATCTATAGTAAATAATTAATATAAAAGAAACTATTATATTCTATCTTATAAAGTCTAAGCTATACTAAATATATAATTAATTTAGGTATCTATTAATTAATTATTTAAAGAAAATACTTAAATAAGTAAATTAAAAGTTTAATTTAAAAATATTAAAGAAACTTATTAAAATATACTATTATTATTAAATAAATAGTAAAGCCTTAAGTAAATTTTACTTTATACTAAAGAATAACTATAAATTTAATTATAAGATTGTTATTAATATTATATAAATTAATAATAAACCTATAATTTATATTATTAATATTATAATATTATTTTAAGTAATATACTTCCTTAACCTTAAATAATAAAAAGTAAAAGATATATAGAATATATTATATAAATACTAGATTAATAGCTACCTAGGACTACCTAACTAAATTATGTATAATACTAGAATAAATATTATATTAAGAGAATTTAAATAATATACTTAAATATTAATAATTAATATAGGTAAGGTATTTATTAAAATATATAATAATATTAGGAAGGTAGAATACTATTATAGCCTATTAAGGTAAATATATAATATTATTAAAAATAAACTTAGTAATATAATTATAAATAATTAGAACTATAAATAATAATTAAGATTATTAATAATTTAATAAGCCTTAATAAACTTATACTAATATTATTTATATTTAATACCTACTTATATCTATTAGATAATTTACTATCTATATTTAAAGTAATATAATATACTAAGGCTATCTATAAAGCTACTAATAAAGCAAGAAGACTCCTTATAAATTATTAGATTAAAAAGGCCCTTATAACTTAAAATAGCCTAGATATTACCTATACTTACTTCCTATTACTTTAATTAGAAGTATATATATAGCAAGAAAAAAAAGGATAATAAGGCCTATTTAAATTAATTAATATAAAAGATAAGAAATATATTATAGAATTACTAAATAGCCTAATAAGTCTTTAGATAATTATTATTAAATCATTCTTCTAGAATAAAAAAGAAATACTATTATATATAATTCCATATTAACTATAAAGTAAAAAATAAAAAGAGGATTTATAACTACTAGCACCCTAAATTACTAAACCCCTAGTTAACCTATATAACCTACCAAAGTAAAGACATAAAAAACCAAGGAAAATACCTTTAATTAATTAAACCTTTATTACTAATATAATACTTCTAGATAACCTAGAAAACAATATTAATATAAATACTATATATTTAATTATAAAAGAAGAAACTAATTAGAACCTATTACTATAACTATAGTAAAAAGGAAATATTATTACCCTAGGTAAACTATTTAAATAATCTAATAAAAAAAAAATTAAAACCTTAAGAAACTATAATATATTAATATTTAAATAATATAATAAATATAAATACTAAAATAAATAAATCTTTAATATTTCAATTTCTTTATATTATTTCTATCTACTATCTAGCTATAATATAATAATCTTTTAAAAAAAAAACCTTATACTTAGATTACTATTAATATTAAAACCTCTAGAAAATCTATATCCTTAAGTTATATTTACTCTTTAATATAAAATAAGCTACTAAGATTAATATTTAATATAGCTAGCTAAATTAGCTTTAGGTATTACTAGATTTAAATTAACTTAGTTTATCCCTAACTAAGGTTCCTAATCTTAGTTATTCACTTAACTATACTAGTAGTATAGCTAATATACTACTAGCCCCTAAATATTTAATATATAATTAATATATAAAATTAAAAAAAAAAGAATAATAATATTATAAAAGAAATTATAACTTATTATTTAAAAATATAATAATAATAAGAAAAGTATAATACTTATATAAGCACCTACTATCTAATATAATAGCTAAAAGCTAATTATTATAATTACCTTATTATTAATTAAAAAAGTAATATTTATTTAGCTATAAGATATTACCTAAGTATATATATAATTAAATACCCAATTAAATAAAACTATCCTAATATACCCTCTAAAGTAAATTAATAATAATCTCCCAAAAGAAATAATTATAAGAATTATTAAACTACTTTATAAAATAGCTAAGGTAAGTATATACTAATAGGTAATATATTTTAATTACTATTAAAATAAGCTTAATATAATAATCTTAACTTTTAATTCTTATTTACTTATCTTTAAATTAAAAAAGATATTTAGTATTATTAAAATATAAATAAATAATATATTTAAACTAAATAATTAATTATTATATAATTTAGAGAAAAAAAATTTAATAAAGTAAATTTTATAGTAAAACCTAAATAAATACTAATATAATAATAATCCTTTCTTTTTAATAAATATAAACTAATCTTAAAAGAAAACTTATAATTATAGCTTAAGTAAAAAGGATAAATATTAAGATTAAGAATAATTAACCTAAAAAAGAAGACTACTAAGGAGGAATATATTAAATAATAAGCATAAAATATATATATTATAATAATATATTAACTAAAAGTATTATTTAATTTTTTTATTATAATATAATACTAAGACCTATTAGATAAAAAAATTAAAGAGCTAAATAAATAATTAGAATAATAAATAAGTAATTAGGATTAAGGACTTAAGTATATCTTACTTAACCTTATAATAGTAAAGCTTTTTATATTTATTAATAGATTATTTACTAATAATAAAGACCTTAACTTATAAATTAGCTATATTATTATAATTAATAATAAAAAGATAAATAATATAAAATTTATAATAAAAGGTAATATTATTATATATAGCTTAATAAAAAGCTAGTATATAATCTAAAGTATACTTACCTTAAGATTATATAAAATAGTTTAAAATATTAATATTAAATATATTCTTAGAATAATATTTAAGCTAATTATTAACTAAATAGGTATATTATTTATTCTAATAATTATTTATATAGACTTATATTTACTTTATAAGTACCTTATTAAATTAAGTATAATAAAAAAAATATTTAATAATTAATATTATAGCTTTATATTAATTATATAAGAAATATAAAATCTATAAAGTTAGATAAATTAATAGTAATAATAATCCTAAAAATATAATAACTAAAATAAACCTAAATAAAATACTAAAATAATTTATTAGTATAAATAAAGCTATAATTTATATTAAAGGATAGATTAAATATAAATAATAAAGGATAATATATATAATCAAGCTTATATAATATAGCTAAAGGTAAAAATATATACTCCTCTTTATATTATTTAGGTATATATATTTAGTAATAATATATATTATCTTTTTATTACTTATTAGATATATTTAAATACTATATATAAGTATATTATTTAATATATAGAAGAAAAAGTACTAATATTATAAATAGTAATATTATAACCCTATTAGCTATAAAACTAGCTACCTTAGATAGCAAGCTATTAGATTATATAACCTAGAGAAAACACTAATATAACTTATAATAGCTAGATTAGATAGAGAATTAAGCATTATTGAATATACTAACCCAAATCCTTATAATAGCACTAGTGCAATATTACTTATCTATTCCCTTTGGAATCTAACAATCTTATTAAAATAGAAATACCCTTTATAAGCAAAGATTTAGCCTAAAGGTAATAGCTTTTTATAAAATATTAGCTTTAGCTTTAACCTTTAAATATTATTAGCAAAGATAAATAATATTAATATAGCCTATCTTTTAATCTAGTTACTATAGTTAGATTTCCTAGTAATAGTTTTATTACCTTTAATAGTATATATATAACTATTAAAATATTTAAATAGTATTAGTATTTTATCTAAATTAATAATATAATACTTAGAAAATTACTATTTTAGTAATAAAAATAGATTATTAATTATTATTACATAAAAACCTTTTTATAATACTTATTTAATATATTATCAAGGTATAAAAGTGATTTATATCCCCCTAAGGAGAGGAACAGCTCAATAAGGTAACAATACTAAGGAGTATATTAAACCTTTAGATTTTTAAATCCTATAATATAATTACCCTTATGCCTATAATTACCTTAGAAGCCTAAAGGTAATATAAAATAAAAACTATAAAGCTTTCTCTAATAGAAATAAAATATAATAAAAAGATAGCTAATAGCTAGAATTAATATATTTTAATATACCTATAAATATACCTATAAATATACTTATAAATATACCTATAAATAATATTAATTAAAATATTTATATTTTAATATTACCTTATTTATAAAGGTAATATCCCTCCTAAATCTAATTCTATATATAGATATATATATTAAAAGATCTAGGCTACTAATATCCAATTTACTATAGTAAATAAATACTATCTTAATAAGGAAATCTACCTTTTATAATATTAAAATATTATATATTCTAAGAATAAGATTAAGCTTATTCTTTAGAAGTATAAGCTACTTAAAAGAAAAGGCTTTAATAGTAATAATATTAAATTTATTATTTAATAATAAGATATACTAAAGTTAATATTAAACTATTAATTATTTATAAAAAAAGATTTAGCCTAAATAACTCTTAAAAGAGATTTATAGAGAATATAAATAATAATAATAAGTAGCTTAATAATTTAATATAAATAATTAAATTTAAAATAAAATAAATATAAAAAAAAGGAATTAATAAAAGAAGGGAGGTCCTATTAAAATCTATAAATTACTATAGGATTATACTATAATAAAAATATAATAAGATCCTATAATATAATTACTCTTATACCTATAATTACCTTGGAAGTCTAAAGATAATATAAATTAAAAATTATAAAGCTTTCTCTAATAGAAATAAAATATAATAAAAAGATAGCTTTCCTAATAGCTAGAATTAGTATATTTTAATATACCTATAAATATACCTATAAATATACCTATAAATATACCTATAAATATACCTATAAATAATATTACTTAAAATATTTATATTCTAATACTACCTTATTTATAAAGATAATATCTTTCCTAAATCTAACTCTATATATAAATATATATATTAAGAGATTTAGGCTATTAATATTTAATTTATTATAGTAGATAAATATTATTTTAATAAGGAAATCTGCCCTTTATAATATTAAAGTATTATATATCCTAAGGATAAGATTAAGCTTATCCTTTAGGAGTATAAGCTATTTAAGAGAAAAGGCTTTAATAGTAATAATATTAAATTTATTATTTAATAATAAGATATATTAAAGCTAATACTAAACTATTGATTATTTAAAAAAAAAAGACTTAGCCTAAATAACTCTTAAAAGAGATTTATAGAGGATATAAATAATAATAATAGGTAGCTTAATAATTTGATATAGATAATTAAATTTGGAATAAAAAAAAAAAAAAAGGAACTAATAAAGGAAGGGAGGTGGGAATCTAGACTAGTACCTTACTAGAATCCACAAATTACTATGGGATTATAATATAATAAAAATATAATAAGTATTTAATATATTATAAAAAGCTATTTATAATAAAAATATACTCTTTAGAGTATTTTATTATCTATTTTATTATTATATACCTTATAATATTATAATATTTTTTAAACTATATCTATTACCTTATTAAAAATATAAATATAAAAGCTTTAATAAATAAATATAATCTCTAAAAAATCTTGTAAGATTTCTATTAGAACTAACTAATAGTAATTAATTTATTCCTTTTTTACTATTTAATAAATACTTTAAATAATATAGCCTTAAGATCTAGCTAATAAAGATTATATTATTTAAGTATTCCATTAAAAATAACTTTATATTCCTTCTATTAGCATTTTAAGATAATTAAAGGTATATTATATATTTTCTTAGCCTCCTAGAGTATAGGTGTATAATAAAATAAACCTAGGTCTCTTTAAATACCCTTATATATAGCTAGGTATAAATTTAGATTATAAATATAATAATAATATAGGAAGATTAAAGCCTTAATTTTATACTACTATAACCAATTAATTTATTACTATTAAATAAACTTATAGACTTTATATACCCTCTCTAATAATAGCTTTGGTTTATTTATATTTAATTAAAATATAAGTAGGAGGCTTAACTAGGTAATTCTAGGAATAGATATAATTAGTATTTAAATAACTATAATATTAATCTCTTTTTACCTTAACCAATAAAATAATTAACTTTATATATTTTATAATCTTAATATCCTTTTAATATTAAAAATAATAAACTCTATTAAACCTATCCTAATATTTAAGATAGCTTTTTATACTAAGACTAATATATTTTAGCCTACTTCTAATATTATTAAAAATAACTAAATTTAAATTATATTTTAAATACTATATTCTTTATAATCTATTATATCCTTCTACCTTAAAATATACTAATAGTAAATTTTATATTAAATACCTACCTAATCTTATTAAAACCTTTAAATTAAAGCTTAAAAAAAAAGCTCTTTAGGCTATTTAAAATTTTTATTATTAATTTTAAATTATTTTAAGAAATATAATTTATTAATTTTAAGTTTTATATACTTAAAAAGAATAATCTTAATATTAATAATAAAAAGTTTATCTAAAAAGAGTATAAAAAATTTAATATTATTATAAAGAAATTAAATAAAGTAATATTTAAGGAGATAATTAAAGCAAAGGAAGCTTTTCTTAGAGAAATTAATAATAATAAATATAATAAGTAGCTAGAAAGGATAATAGGTATTATAATCTATATTAAAAACTGTAATAAAAATAGGTCTAAGAGTAAATATAAAGGTCACTAAAAAGTCATAGAAAATTAGTAGTCTAAGCTAGATTTTAAATATCTAGGAAATTAAAAGTGCGCTTGTTTATAATTATTAAATAGCTTTGGTTTTAGGCTATACCTCTTAAGTATTACTTTAATATTCAGGTTAATATTTTAAAGTAGTATTTTAATAATATAAATATCCTTAATTCTATGGTATATAGGAAAGGGCTTTAATTATTAAGTCTAATATTAGCTAGTGTGAGGAGCTAATGATTATTTCCCCTAGTAGTTAGCCGTGGTTATTATCCCGGCAAGCTACTATAAGCCAAAGCTCCACTCCATGGTCCAGTTTCGCGAGTAAATACGTTACTGGTTATTTCTAAGCGCTCTCTCGGGCAACTTTATACAATGTAATTTTTACATTGCATATTATTGTATTCCATTCTTAAGCGGAGATTTCTTCTTCTTTCCATTCGTCTTCTGTCGCGGGGGTCCCAACGGTTAGATCACGAACTAAGATACCACCAGCTCCACCCGAAACCCAGTTCCTCCACAGCCATGCCAGCCGAGAGGTTATTTTAGCTGCAATGCGACCAAAGAGTCCAATATTGACCCCTCTTTTCGACACACATGCCCCTGCAAGTGAGTAAAGTAGGTTCAGAAGGGCCGATCCGTCTTTGCAGGGGATGGCACCGGGATAGACTTATCGCCCACTCACCCATGCACGGATGCGACCGATCAAAGAAAATTGGCACTCGTTTGATTCACCTGTGTGAAACTTGACCGAAGTGTTGGGTCTACATGTACGGAATATGAAAATGCTCTACAGCAATGTGTCTAAGCAATGTGTCTAAGCGATGTGTAAATGCCGCATGATGGGTCGAGACTATTTTCTTACCTTCTTTGCGCCTCGCAGGTCAGGCGCAATGTCAGTCTCCTCATACAACCGCCCGGAAGCACGAGCCAACGCAACGAAGCCCATCATTGGTGGTTGATTGCCACCGATGCGTCAACATGCAGTTGCCAAGGAAGAGACACAGTCTTGGCCTGGATTTCGTATCATCTCTTTGAATATGCGGAGGGAGCTTTGAGGTCACCGCCCCATATTGCCACACGGTACCTGTAGTGACCTTTGGCCCGGCTAGCTAACTACATCTGACTTTCTATAGCATTATCACTAAACTTAAGATTATAGCCGCCCTTAATGCTAGTAATAAATACTAATAATAAGAGAATAGCTATAAATAAATATAATAACTTACTTATAGTTATTCTTAATAATTACTGCTATAAATAACTAGCTAATAATACCTTCCGGCTAGACTTACTACTAATTAAATAATAAGATTAATTTTTTTAATCTTTTAAAGTAATTAAATATAATTTATATATTTTATAGTTATTACTTATACTATTAGAGCTATTTCTATTCTTTATACCTTAAAGCCTTATTAAATAATAAGTTAATTATATTAATAATACCTAAGAACCTAAGATTATAGTAGAATTTAATTATTAAAGTTACTAGAAGCTTACCTAGGCTATTAAGATTTATATATAGCTTATAATCTTAATTTATATAAGTATATATATAAAGAAGAAGATAAAGTTATATTAAATAATCCCTAAGCCTAGTAATTATTATATACTATACTTTATAGTAAAATATATAATATATAATAAATTTTACCTTTTATATTAATATATTTATATTTATAATAAAAAAATTTATTTTTAAGAAGAGAGTATTACTAAGAACTTTAAAAAGATTAATAAATAGTCTTAGATTATTTAAATAGTATCTATTAAGCTCTATATATTAGGTATAAATATTACTATAAATAAGATTATCTAATACTTTATAAGAAGATTAAAAGAGATAATTATTATCCCTTTAAAACTAATTTCTAAGGGCTTTAAGATTTAGATTATTATATAAGCTAGCTATTTCCTTTGCTAGCTATTCTATGCCCTAGTAATAGCCTTTGGACCTATAGGTAGGCTAATAAGTAATATCTTTTAAGGGCTATTAACTTTACTTAACCTAATATAAAGTGTGATTATTACCCTAGTAAATCTACTGCTCTAATCTATTTATTATATCTTTCTAGATAATCTCTTTTTATTATTTATATTATTTATTATCCTTTAAGACTAATTAATTAGGATAATAGGGACTTATTATACTAACTATAGTATTTATAAAGGGCTTATAGAGATAAAAGTAAATAATTAATAGGAGTAGCTATTATATAACTAGGGTATTTTATAGGCTATTTCTATATCTAATAGGCTAGTTAGTTTTTCTTATAATAGTCTTCCCTTATATTTTCTAGCTAATTTATTTACCTTTTAATAAAGTAAACTAAATTATATAAAAAGATAATACCCTTATACTATTATTTATAATTATTTATATTAAAATTAAATTTAAATAATAAATCTAATATTAACTAATAATAATATAGCCTTAGGTATAATAAATTAAGTATTTTTTTAGTACTAAGCCTATTAAAAAGATCTAAGTCCTATTTATTATAGCTAATTATAATAATAAAATAAATTTAATAGATATTAATAATTAGCTATAAGCTAAGTTTAGTTTTAAATATTATATTTATAAAAAGGCTTAGAGGGCCTTAGCTTAGTCCTTTTTACTAGAGATTACCCTTATTAATAGCTATATTTTACAATAGCAAGGGCCTATTAGCTAGGACCTATATATAGACTAAAGTATATAATATAATTATATTATTAATAAGCTCCTTTAAGCCTTTAGCCTTACTAATTATAGCTATAAGAAATACTAATTAAAAAATAAAATTATACTTATTATATAATATATTTATATCTATTATAATAAATCTACCCCCTACCTAGGCTATTAGAGAAAGAGATATAATAAGATCTATTAAAATTATAAGGTATAGTAATAATAAGGGCTTTAACTAGCTAATTAGAATAGCCTTAACCAATAGGCCCAGAGACAAAAGCTAAAGAAGACCTAGTTAGGCTATTAGTAATATAATATTATAATATATATATAGTAGAATTATTAGGACTTTTATTATAGGCTAGATTAGGTAGAAATCAAAGTACTTGCAATATTTAGCTGTCCTTATTGGCCTAAAAATTAGCATGGTACCTCAAAGCTCCCTCCGCATATTTAAAGAGATGAGCCGCGGGAAGCTGGAGAAAAAAAAAGCAATTATGCCGTTGCATTCGGCATTCACTAGGGGTGTATTCATGCACCTGCGCTAGATCGGAAATGTGGCGTAGGAGTGCTCTTTTTCCTGATACAAACCTGCGCTCAATACTCGCTTTTGGTTTTTTTTTTGGTTTTTTATTTTTTTTATTCACATAATTCGGAGCAGTGGTCATGATGGGGTTTTCGCCGGCTGTCCTCGGTCTGGGCATTTGCCTTCTTGTCGCTATTCTCACCCGCAACCTGCAAAGACGAGGCTGGAATGTGAAAGCTCGTCTGCCCCCGGGACCAAGAGGCCTTCCATTTGTTGGAAATGTGAATGACCTGCCCAAACCAGGTGTCTTGGAGTCACATCACTGGCTTAAGCATAAAGACCTTTATGGTGAGTCAACATGCTTCCGATTCTGACAGAAGCCACAGGAATACTAAAATTTTCAAGGCCCCATTAGCTCCGTCACAGTCATGGGACAGCCCATTATCATCATCAACGACCCTCGAATTGCCTTTGAGTTGTTAGAAAAGCGACCAGCTAGCTCTTCTGCGAGACCGAGACAGGTGTTTCTCGCAGAAATGTACGCCCCAAGTCAGTTGTCTTGTCATGGATGTGCTGACACAGAACATTAGGGTAGGATGGGAGAATACCGTTGTGCTTTCCCAATATAATGATCGATTCCGGGCCTACCGTAAGAACATGGGCCGCGTTATCGGCTCCAAGGCTGCGGCGGCGCAGTACAACACGTTGCAAGAGGCCGAAGTTGGGCATTTCCTGCTACACCTTTTGGATAACCCCAATGGTCTCTCGAGTCACATTAGAAAGTGTGCACTTTTATCTCAAGAGTTCCGGCGCTGCTTTTTGAGCCCAGGCTCACATACTCATATATAGGGAAACGGGAGCTGTCATTTTAAAGATTGCCTACGGATACACGGTGGATCCATTCAAGAACGATCTTTTAGTTGACATGGCTGAAGAGGCCGTGGACAAATTTTCGCGCGCCGTTCCTGGTACATTCTTGGTTGATACTTTGCCCTTTCGTACGTACCAATTAACCGACATCTGTGATAGGCTGAGGTCAATGGGAAACACTAATCTAACTAAAATAGTGAGGTATATACCAGATTGGGTTCCTGGAACTGGATTCAAAAAGACAGCGCGAGAATGGACCGTGGGCTTTAACAATGTGACAGAAAAGCCATATGCCTTTGTTGAGCATCAAATGGCACAAGGAAGGGACGAAGGTTCATTTCTCTCAAGGCTCCTGAGATCAGGGGACTCTGACCCAGAAGAAACCTTTCGGAAAAAGGTGTCGGCCATGTCCTTATACACTGGAGGAGCTGATACGGTAGGTTGCATTGCCTCTATGGTTTGCATGGCCTAACAGCATTAGACCGTTTCGGCAATTTCTTCCTTCTTCCTGGCCATGACATTATTCCCAGAGGCACAGAAGAGGGCCCAGGAAGAAATTGATCGAGTTATCGGGAGCGACCGATTGCCCACGTTTTCAGACCGCCCAAACCTGCCGTACATCGAGGCCACCGTCATGGAGGTTCTCCGTTGGCACCCCGTCATTCCCATGGGTGTCCCCCATACCACCACAGAGGATGTAGTCTTTGAAGACTATTTTATCCCCAAAGGATCCATGTTGTGCGAAAATATCTGGCGAGTACAGAGCAAATGCTGCAGTGAAATATTCTAATCCAAAAATGCAGGCACTTCACGCACGACCCACAAGTTTACGATGACCCTATGGTATTCAAGCCTGAACGATTTCTACCATCCAAAGATTGTCCAGCTCAGCCTGACCCCAGTGAGTTTGTGTTTGGGTCCGGACGCCGGCTCTGCCCTGGACGAGTCTTGGCCGATAACTCGTTATACCTCACCATCGCCCAATCCCTTGCAGTCTTCAATATCATGGCTGGGTCTAGTGACGAAGAATCCATCAAGTCAAGAATTCGCTTCACCCCAGGCATCATCAGTCACCCAGAACCATATCAGGCAGATACCAAGCCCAGGTCTCCTCACCACGAGAATTTGATTCGGTCGATTGAGCAAGTATTCCCTTGGCAAGAGAGCGATGCGGAGATCCTAAAGAGTATCAAGTCTTGAGTTTCATTGACTGAAAGTTGACTTCAACAAGACCACATTTTGCAATTATTAATCCTCTGCCTTTTGTCTTTAGATATAAATATTGGTGATTAGAATATTCAATCGGGGCAGTTGAATGTCAATAAATTGTGCTCCTCGTGCATGTTCGTGCTGTTATTCAGCTGAGAAAATCGCACGAAATTTGCCATCAATCTTGTCTGCAATTCATAACTTTGCTACCATACAAAATTCATGCAACTGCTCGTAAGAGCTCTTCGATGGAGTGCTTCTCCAGTTCATAGACTAAAGTCTTAATACTCTCTGCCCTGTCTCTTCCAATTGCTGGGTCCACTAGTTTGAAGTATTTTGCCACCACGCCCTCAATGCTGAACGGATGCTCAGCCTCTCCCAACGGGTATGGGATATCGAGTTGTTTCTGCTCCCCGTCGACGTATTGGATTAGCATTTTGCATCCAAATTTGAGGACCGAACAGTCTTCGACACAAATAATCTTTTCAGAAAATTGATAAACAGCTTCATCATTGAGCCGCTCGTAACATTGCATACCCGTGTTGGATCCATACAGCCAGGCGTGCGCCAGCTGGAAGTAAGCAGAAAACTGTGCATCAACCACATTTTTAGGGTGTAATTTGTTGGGGATCCTGGACCCGACCACAATGTGGTTTTCCTTGCTAAGCGACACGATGATCTTGTCGACCTCGCGGCCTTTCGAGGCTTGTCCGTGTATTCCGGCCAGCTCTATCATGCCGTGGGTCATTCGACACGCTGGGAATGGCTTCAGCGCAGTCTCCAGGAAGGTCCAGTGAGCTCCGAGGCCGTCAATTAGTGCCGAGACGCTGTAGCTTGTTTTGGGGCCATATGCGTGCAACAGGCCAAGTGTGCCCTCTATTGGCTTCGTAGCACCAATAACACCGGCCTCTGCCAGGGAAACACACAGGAAAGCGTCGTGAACTGCGAACCCAGGGTGGAGTCGCTTGTTCCAGCTTCCGTTTTCCAGGTATTGCATGGAACCCGAGGCTTTGGACAGCGCCAATCCAAAAGCATTCAAAATGGTGGACTCGGACAATCGCCTCAGCACGCAAATGGTGGCAACGGCACCAAATATTCCGCAGGTGCCCGTGTTGTGGAACCCCCTTTGGTACGCTGCATTTCCGAGTTCACGCCCTAGACGGCAGATGACTTCATAGCCTATCGCTACGGCGAGCATAAATCGTTCGGCATCGGCCAAACCACTGCCCAATGATTCCGCTTCGGTGAGGCCCGCGGAGATGGCACAGACACCGGCATGCAATGTCCCGGGGGCATAGGTGTCGTCAAAATCTAGTGAATGCCCAAGAGTTGCATTGAGAAGCCCGGCAAATTGCGGATGGAATTTCTGTCCATTCAGAACCACGCTGTTGTTGCCTCCCACAGCCCCGAGAGCGAGAATGCCCTTAAAGATGGGCTCGGTAGACTCGCAATCATGGGCGGCGGCAATTGTAACGCCAAGATAGTCGATCAAGTATTGTTTTAGATGCGACCTAATCGTGCTAGAAAGAATCGTAGTGTCGGCGTTTGCTGCAAAGTTGGCATATATTTGCGTGACGGGGACATTTTGCATCGCAACGCGCGCGCCGTTTTCGCCATCTGATTGTGGCGCGGAATCATTGGAAGGCATTTTGAAGTAACAAAATGAGTAGCGACTTCAATATGGTGATGCGCGGTCAATTAACTGCGTGCCTGGTGACGGTATTCTACCTCGGTTCAAAACCCGTCACGAAGGGTTTAAAAGGACAAACAATGACCTTAGTAATGGGGTGCGGGGTTGAGCAGAATGATTTGGATAGTACAACCGGCTGATTTCATTGCCTTCAATGAAAGAATCAAGCAATCAAGAGACGTTTTGTTACGGGTTGCTCGGGTTTTGTTGACTTCACACCCGCGGTAAACCCTGGGATGCTCCATGATATCCATGCAGGCGGGGTTGCGGGGGAGGGGTGAGGAGACTAAGAAGTGTCGAGCACTCGCCAATGGATTCTAATAAACGGCCCCAGCGCAGGAAAGAATCATCATTTAACTTGCGGTTTGATCTTCTTGCATATTGGTGTTTAATTCTTATTATTTTATTCCTCGATATCCGTGTTCGGTCTGGTGTCATGACGGTATTCCGCTGGTGATTGTTTTCCCGTGGAACCGTCATGATGGCTCGGCGTCTTGGATTAACTTTATAACCGAATCTCATCAGCAGGCATATAGCCTATATACCTTATCGAATGACTTCCAGTGTGTTGGCTGACATCGAATTTGTTATTAAACGACAAGCTTACGTTAAATATAACCTTTTAGTTTTTCTTTTGAATGTTGTAGGGTAGTGATTGCGGCTTGACAACTTGACTAAAATTCGCTAAAATTCTACATATTTCTGATACCCAAGAGGTGGCAATGCAATGGAGTAATTATGTCTAGGCTCAATTTTGATGGTACGAAATGGGGTAGTAAAAGTCACTCTTTTTTTTGAGAGTGGGGGAAGACTTGGCCAGAACACCACATATTTGAAGATTGAGCCTTGTACGTAATTTAGCGTTATCGCCAAGCTACCGGGTAGTTTTCTCCCCAATGGGGATTTGTTATCAGTATCGATACTTTGCCCCGTTCAATCAACGGTTTCGTTACCAGGAGCCTGGTATGTGGGACGTTTCCGCGTCTCAACTGAAATGGTGGGAAGGTGGATGGTGGCGGATGACGAGTGCGCACGCGTGACCCATGGCTGGCAACGTGCACAAAACTTGTGCAGAGCTAGACCAGGTCAGGTTAGTACACTTGGTGTCATGACAATAACAGGTGACGGAAACAAGGCTTGTCAGTAGGACAGTCTGTGACAGTTGAGATTTATGCAGAAGCAAATTTAACCCCATCACCCGGAGAAATTTCCTCATTCTATCCTGCTATGAACAGAAGTCAAATTCGTGGCTTGCCTAGTTACCTAAAGCACTAGCTTTTTGTTCAAGAGAGAGAGGGTGGGCCCGTAAACTGGTGACTTGATGAAACAGTGAAATTGACGAACATCCGTCATATCTTTTGAATGGCCAATGGCAATATCGCGCAGTGATAAGGATGCAATCATGGGACACAATAGTTGAAGCCGCACGTAAACAAACAATCATGAGACGAGTTTTAACCTGTTCCAGACTAACTTGATCACGACCATGTGGACCCAGCTTGTACCGTTTTCTCGCCCTTACTGTTATCTACGTTTTGACCCCTTGTGGCTGCTTTTCTACTGCCCCTTCTTTCTCACTATTCAAACCCTAGAGGCAGCTATGGATGAGAAGCGGCTATCCAACGGCGAGGTTGACGACAATGTCCCCCGGTCGAAACCCAGGCCTTGGTTTAGGTCGCAGACTGGAGTCCTGGCCCTGGGGCTGCTTTGTCTAATCAGCTTGTATTTGCGCTTAGCAAATACCAGCACCAACAGAAACCGCTCTCCGGGCGACAAAATATCATGGACACCCTGCGGCGATTCTTTCGGTCGCGAGGTTGAGTGTGGAGAGATTAGCGTTCCCATGGATCAGTTCAACCAGACGGGACATGTTGGCAAGACGTTTCAAATCCCCCTTGTCCGAATCCGAGGCAAGAATGCCTCCAAGTACTTGCTCATCAACCCCGGAGGCCCTGGGGTCAGTGGTACCGGCTTCCTCCACCGCAAAGGGGCGTTTCTGAGTAAAATTATCGGGGATGAATTTCACCTGTTGTCGTTTGACCCTCGCGGCGTCAACACTTCACGGCCACAAGCATCCTGCTATCCGACTGCAAGGATGCGCGAGAAGCATTTTCTATCGTTGGACAGGGACGAAACGAGTGACAGCGTGCAACGGTACGTGTGGACACGGAATTTCGTCAGGGCCTGCAAGGATAACATGGGCGAGCACGGCAAATACGTTAATACACCACAGACTGCGGCCGATATGAACAGCATCCTCAATGCGGTCGGACAAGAAGAAATGATCTACTGGGGGCTCAGCTACGGGACCTTGCTGGGCCAGACGTATGCATCACTGTTCCCGGGACGGTCCCACCGAATCATCATCGACGGAGTCGTTGACCAGGTAGACTGGTACTCGTCTTTGATCCAGGAGAATGACTTCCTCGACACATACAACGTCCTTGAAGGATTTTTCGAGCAGTGCATGAAACAAGCCAGTAGGTGCGCTTTGTCCAGCTTTGCAAGTTCTAAAGAAGAGCTGCGGGGCAAGGTAATGGAATTTCTGGACGAGTTGAAACAGAAGCCAATTCCCGTTTTCGTCAACGCCACAATGTACGGAGCGATTGAGCACGCGGCATTCTGGAATAAAGGCGTGTTTGGCAACCTGTACACCCCAGGCTCCTGGTTTCGGTTCGCTTCCCAGCTCGCAGACCTAATGCGAGGCAATGCCACAAGTGCGTTTCTGGAATACGGCGTCGAAGAACTTTCTGCGGCAACAGACAACGCCCGCGATGTGGTGCAAATCAATGACGGAATGTCGGGCGTACAGTATTGGCCACAAGGTAGGGAGGCGATGCTTGAAATACTCGCACCTCTGTACAACCAGTCTTCGTTTGCATTTTTCTGGAATAGGGGATACTATGCCAAACAGCAATGGCGCATTCCCCATACACACGCATTCAAGCCACTTCGGGAGGGCATCAAGACGGCCCACCCACTGCTTATTCTGTCAACGACGTACGACCCCATCACACCTCTAAAGTCTGCGAAAGCGGCCGAGATGAGGCACGTTGACTCTCGGTTGGTCGAGGTCAAGGGATACGGCCACAGCTCCATCGCTGTGAGATCTGTGTGCGCTGGCCGCCATGTGAGAGATTTTCTCCGGTCGGGAAAAATGCCAGAGCAGAATGCGACATGTGAGGCGGATGGGCCGTACTTTCAAGAGCCCGACCCAGATGAAGGCGTGTGGGCAAAGCTATCAGCGGCGATGACGGAGGAGGAGCAGATCCGGGTTGGCCAAGACTTGCTGGCTCAGCGAATGGAGTGATGGGGCTTGTGTTTTAATGCAAGGAAGCATTATCGAAAGAAGAGGGCATATTTGGACAAGCGGGCTCTCACTTGTATGAAGCTTGTAGTGTTTGGGGGGTGCAGGGCAGAAATTTTGATAATTTTTTTTTTTGGCGTCGTTGTGCGTCTGATTCTGATTTATTAAAGGAATTTGCCACGTGTCTGCGGCTTGGCCGAGATGACTGCTTCAAGAATTTTCCGACGCATTGGTTATAAATGGGTTAGTACATTTTAAGCCTTCTACCCACTCTCTGCACTATTGTAGTATTATTGGCAATGCGGTGAAGCGGTTTAGGTGGTTTAGGTGGCAGACGCAAGTCGGTGGTTGCCTGAGACGTAATGGTGCACATGGTTATTGACCCCGCGTCGCTCCTCGAGTCCTCACTACAGGATGAAGATGGCATTTCTCCCGCCACAACTAAACCGTCATTGATCTAAAGATAATCCAGCCATGCCAACTGAAGGAGTCTGGGTCTCTCCAGAGGGAAAAAAGACATTCATTCCCCTCGAGAACAATCCCGAAGTCTTCACCACCCTCGTGCATGACCTCGGCGTCTCAGAGGACCTTGGCTTCCACGATGTCTACAGCCTCGATGAGCCCGATCTGATGGCAATGGTTCCGCGCCCGGCAATGTCCCTCATCTTCATTAGTCCTGCACCCATGTATTACTCGGTTCGAAAAGCCGACGATACTCCTGTCAACGCGAAGGAGCTTACATACGACAAGTCTGGTGACCAGGAACCCGTTATTTGGTTCAAGCAGACCATCGGCAATGCTTGTGGGCTTATGGCACTGATCCACTCGATTGCCAACGGCGAGGCAAAGAAACATCTGAAGAAGGACTCGCTGCTGGATCGTTTGTTGGCTGAGGCAGTGCCGCTAAAGCCAGACCCAAGGACAAAGGTGCTGTACGATAGCGAAGAGCTGGAGAAGGCACACATGCGTGTTGCAAGCATGGGCGATTCTTTCGTGCCACAGGCTTCCGACCCTTGCTCCTATCACTTCATAGCCTTTGTCAAGGGCAATGATGGTCACTTGTGGGAGCTGGAAGGCAGCTCGGATGGCCCAATCGATCGGGGATTGCTCTCAGATGGGGCAGATATGCTGAGTGAAGAAGCATTGGACAAAGGAATCCGCAAGTATCTCAAATATGCCAACGGAAACGTAGAGTTTAGCATCATAGCATTGGCCAACACCAACTGAGATGAGCAAGTGGAATCCGGTGTATTCGAATTTATCCTCGCTCTGGAACTTGAATTGATCTCCAACTGTTGTGGCTGGTTTTCCGTTTGCACATCTGAATTTGATGCTTAGGCTCGATCCAGACTCGTAGTATCTTGCAGTATGTTATTGAACATGCTCCAGGATAGTGGACGGGCTATTATTCCACTTCAAGACATTTTGCCCCATGGGATAGTTGGCGACAGCAGTGACTGTAGCAGTGGCATTGTCGGCAGTAATGGTGGGGCCATACACAGATGTAGATGAGATATCTCGGTTGTGCTCTAGTGCAAGACAATGTGATAACTAGCTATTGAACAAATAAAATTCATGTTTCAATTAACATCTGTTCATAGCCCGAAGAATCATTGCTATACGTGAGCTCTTTAGCTCAAAAATTAATGGCTAATTTGGACAAGTGCCAAATCCAATGAATCCATTAACGAGGCGAGCGTTGGGTCGGGAGCCTCTGAGTGGGTACTTAACCGAGGCCCCCTTGTCGTTTGAGAGAATAAAATGGCATGGTCAAAATTGTAACAGCCTATAAAACGTAACTAACTCCATGCAGGCTCTTACCAACCGCCCATTGACAGATTAAGCGAACAGCACCCCCATACACTTGGACCACTGTCAGTGTGAAAGAGACCATTTTGAGAAAGGCTGTCCGTGCCCATCTTTGAGAGGGAGTTCAACTCTCCCCGCCACTGCCTTGAATCATTGATGCCTCTTGGCAATAACGATATCACTGCGATTTGATAGACAACGGTGGCTGATTCTACGCCTCTCAAACCAACATCCGATTCTGCCAATGAGTCTGGCATCCTCCCACCCCAGCACTGGGCGCAGATGGCTGAGGTTTGTAGTCTCTTGTTCTAGACGGAGCTCTTTATCTTGCGCCCATCTCTTGCGCCCATCTCCAAAGACATAAAGGTTCAGCTACTTGCCGTTCCCATCAAACGAATATTAAACCTAAGAATGTTGGCAGACGGCAGTTGATATCGGAACCGGCACAGGTACTTTACATAGCCAAACAATCCCAAATAACATGAAACTGACAGAAATTACACCTTGAGGCGTCTGGGCTATGTAAGTTCGAGCTTGATCCATCATCTGTTGTCGTTTTAGATTAACCAACATGGTAGTGACTTTGCAGACTCGCTCCCAGTCAAATTGATGACTCCACCCAAGAATGGACATTTGAACCAAATTATTTGGACTACATCCACATTCACTGGCTGGTTGGCAGTGTCGTGGATTGGGAACAGCTATTTAAGCAGGCATACAGGTGCCTTAGGCCAGGGGGCTATCTTGAGAGCAACGAAGCGTTGTCGAGGATGGACTGCGATGATGGGACAATTACTGAGAAGAGCGCTATGAACCAGTGGGGCAAGTTCTTTAATGAGGGTGGTAAGAAGATTGGCAGATCATTCACAATTGTGGAAGATGAGGTCCAGAAGAAGTCTATGGAGAAGGTGGGCTTTGTTAATATCGAAGAGTGCAACTTCAAGGTGAGTTTGGCGGCACGAACGGCTAATGGAATAATTTACTGACCGGCCATAACTGGTGCCAATTGGTGGATGGCCCAAGGACCCAAAGCTCAATGAAATAGAAACATACGCGCAGGCCACTCTTGAGCAAGACATTGAGGGTTATGTGCTCTTCATGGAAAACACTGTTGAGGGATGGCAATGCCGCTGGTTGTATCCGAAAAACGGTTGTACTATAAAGGTGTTCCTAGGTCTACTGCCTGGTTGAGCCCACGGTTGATGTTTTTTTTTTTTTTACAAATAAGTTGAGGGATGGTCCAAGGCGGAGATTGAGGTGTACATCTCGCTGCTCCGTCGGGAGCTACAATCTGGCAAGATGCATCCTTATTATCGAAAAAAGATTGTTTGGGCTAATAAACCCGAGAACCCTTAAAGACGAAGCTTTAAGAATTACGCGACAACTACAGGCGTGCTCTCCACCGAAATAGGCCAAATCTCGCCCCCGCTGCTTTCCATAAGCCCTTGCACAATTGCATCACACAGTGGTAAAGTATTATATATAATCATAGGAAGCCGCCCGCAAAACTTACAACTCGTAACAATATACTATCACAGCACCAGATTAGACATCTCTCCTATATGCTTTCTCTCGCCTTATATCAAGCTATTTATGGTCTTATTATCCCATTTCATTGGGCACCTCTGAACAGGAAGATAATGGTGATTAGTTGGGGTTTATCTAAACTTGTTTGTTGTTGAGACCAAGGCTATGAACAACCAACAGGGTTTAAAGCAAGATTCCCATGAGACACAAAGCCCCATTCTGGTTAGTTCCATGTTGTCTTTAGATACCAAATCGGTACATTGATCGCGACACCTTGCAAAGCTTAAAGTCACATGTAGAAACACCAAAATTGCAGTAAATTTGAAAGAGATCTTCAAACAGTAAATAAGCCGAACCAAGTCTGTCAAGCCTCCAGTGGAAGTCTTGCCTTAACTACTAGCTTCCCAAGCAAGGCTGAAGTCTCATTAAGGAGCTGAGTCATAACTAAGCCCAAACTACCCCCACAATAAGTTTAAAGTGGCGGCAGGCCTCGTATCAAAATGATGGAATAGCCTAGGACGGATCATTTAACCACTGGCCTGCAAATTATCTGGAAACGCAAGTTTCTAATCCAAGTTTCCCCTAGATAATGATGGGATGATCATCAATTTCTTTTTGTCTGCTTTTGATGAATGCCATTTTCCTGTCCTTGTCAAAATGTGGAAATCCGTGCATCCAGGTTACTGCTGTGTGATTAAATGTTGCTAAGATACGATAGAAAAGAAGGGAATTGTGGCAATGTTCACCAGACATACAAAAGATTGCCTGTCACAGCTGGAGCATTATTCTGTTAAAAAGGAGAAGTTCGCTATGTTTATTATTGTTCATGTTACAATAGTATCCAGCACTAGTTATATCTTGTATCCTTTTTGAAAGTCACTCGTGGTGAGCCATCTATAGGGAAATTTTGAATAGGCCGCCGAGACCGCCGCCCAGGGAAGAGCTAAGAGAGCTACCAAGAGACCCGCTCAGACCACCAAAGACGCTGCCGAGCAGCGAAGTGAAGTCACCGGAGCCGAAACCGCTGATGATGGAAGTAAGGCCCTTGACAATTCCGGGGAGGAGGCTGGAGCAAAGTCCAGTCAGAGAGGTGACGAGCTTGCCAAGAATGCTGAAGATGGCCGAGATTCTGGCCTTGACGTCTCCGCTCAGACCAACGGTGCCGACAAGAGATTTGAGGCTGCCCAGGACAGTGGAGCAGAGCTCGACAGTGACCTTGACGAAGGCCTCGATTTCAGCTTCACCCTGGATTTTAACGCCAGCGGCGCCAGAGATTTTGCCGTTGAGACCAGTGAGGAGAGTCTCGAGCTGGCCAAGGAGGGGGAGAGATGCTTTGGCAGCACCTCCAGCATCAAGTCCCTGGCCGAGAACGCCGTCTGTGATGCATTAGCAGAGAACCAGAGTAAATTATGATTGAGGTTGTCTTACCGATAGATCCTGTGATGCCCTTGATACCAGAAATGCCACCAGTGAGGGAGCTGAAGAGGTCGCCGTTGGCACCACCAGACACTCTACCAGATGCATCACCGGATGCGCCACCCGAACCACCACCACCGAGGATACCGCCAAGACCGCCGCTGCCAGAGCCAGAAACGCCGCCAGAGGCACTGGAGTCGCCTCCACCAAGGATTTTACCAATACC
>PGGA01000002.1:4083487-4106017 GCA_004380915.1 Calonectria pseudonaviculata
GAGCCAGAAGTGCCACCAGAGGCACCGCCACCAAGACCACCGCTGCCAGAGCCAGAAGCGCCGCCAGAAGCACCACCACCAAGGCTACCGGAGCCGGAGCCGGAGCCTGAGCCAGAGCCGCCTCCGGGTGTACCTGAGCTAGCGCCGCCAGTGGCGCCGGGTAAATACCAGGAGGTACTGGTGCTCCAAGTAATATCATTCTTGGGCGAAGAGGAATCGCCACCACTGCTGCCCGGAATGTCATAGGTTCGTCGAACGGGAAGCTCGGCTAGCGCGTCATTTCCGTGGGCCTCGGGGCCTCGTCCAGAAATGCCATCCGCAATAGGTGCGGCAAAGGCTGACGAGGCCAGAGCCACGGCAAGGAGAGTAGTCTTCATGCTGAAGAAGTAGAAATGAAATTTAAAGAATGAATTGGCAAAGGCTGTCAAAGCTTATTGACGAAAGAAAGAAAGCAATGATGGAGGTGATGGTGATGAGGAGGATTTCATTCTGGTTAAGCATTGATAGATACATATAGTTGCTAGTTTCCATCAGTCTTCTTCAACATCGTGGTTCGCCTCAGGCCTGAGCCCCGTCCGAGCCACCACTAGTGCATAACAATTTATAGCACATCTGCCAATCGCTCTTTAGCAGTGTTCTATTCCATTCTACTCATGACTCCTTTGAGAAGAGTTGCGGTCAGGCATTGACAGAGACCTGTGCCGTTTGGTCACTAGCTCGTGTTTCATCCCATACCATCTCACTCTATCTGCAGGAAACAATTTAACCCGTTTCCCCACTCCGCGTCATAGCGAACTGCTTTCGGCATTGTTTCGACCTTGTGTGAATGAACGATTAGCACCAGCGGCGCCCCATGTTGATCAGCATTGCATATACATGCATTCAGCATTTGTCAACAGATTACGAGCAGTGAACTAGGCCCATACTTGTTCCATTTTTATTTTTACCAATAGACGGACAGAAGAGTGAACAAAAGCGTAAGGTCCGGGTTTTAGTAGACACCGGCCCGGATATAATGAATGGGATTGTAGCGGTATTAGGGGCCTGGCAGCGTCTGTGCACCAGCCGTGACTTTACCCTTGTGGATGTCGGACGATCTGCAGGACAGCTGAAAATTCCCGAGTTTTGCTTGTGCACAGCAGAAGACAGGTCTGTTGGAAAAGAAGCGTCGGCCAACTCGTGGCCGAGTAGGCTCACTGGACGCTAGGAGGATCTTGCATTGGCGGCGGGAACACAGGGCCGCCAACATGTATAGTATTCCGACAGATCCAGCTGTTTTACGTCTATTGTATTAGCCTTTAAGGCATGATTAGGGGACCAGTCCATCTAGCTCCAAGTTAAACCCGTTAGTGTCAGTAATATATCATCGCAAACCTCGTCTGCCTCAGGGTCGTTTCTAGAAGATATTTGCCAGAAATCATCTATACGCCAGTATCGGACAAATTAGTCATTTCTTTCACACAAACAGTCAAAGACATCGTCAAATCAGGACACTGTGCATCGCGCGTCTCCCTTCCAGCTCTGCGCAACGCTATTACCAATGGTACCTGACCTGGTTTCAGTAATTACCGATATAGCTCTACGTATTTCCATCTATTTTTATTTACATTTTTATCTTTAGGAAGCATTCCTAACTGAAATTAATTTGTTCTTCATCTTTCTCATCGTTTAAACTCTCAATAAGAGGTGATCACTATAGAATATGTTCTCGATCACAAACCATTAATTGAATGGCACCTACCCTACATGTGGATTAGATTTTATTAGCATCCATCCCATTGCATAATACATATATCAGTATACTTGATTACGATCTAATATTATCAATCATAATTATGATGCTAATAATGGAAGTATTATAAACAGATGTGAAAATTAAAGCATGCAATCTCTTGGCGTGGTTTATTGTCGTTTGACTCCCCACCGGAGCACCTACTGGAGGAAGAAAAATATTTTTGTCTCGGATTGACTCGATGCTTTAATTGACGCAGAGTATTTGTCGGCCATGCTTGTGCCAACAGGAGGCCTTTCAAAAAAAAAAAAAAAAAAAACCTCGACTGCATTGCCAGGCTACCCCTGTAACGATAGTCTCTTTGCTGTAGTTATTACGGGATCTCGTGGGCGAGCACAGACCCAGCAATATATAGCCACCATAGCCCTGTCAGCCTGGCGTGTGCGCATGCATTGGTGCTGCGGCTCACCCGGTTGCCACCAGTCATGCGAGACCAGACTACTACTTCTCCAACGTCTAATATACTCGTATTCACAGTACACACTGCAATCACTCCAGATTTCTTTTCAACTGGCACCTGTTCAGATACTCCGAGCGTGAGAAGCATAAAACGGGCTGGAATGACCAAGACAACAAATTACTCATTAGTACAGATGGGTAAGCTTCCAAAACAAAACGTGTTGCGATTCTTTGTTCAGACATCACCCAATGCCACAGTAAATGCCTGATGATATATGTTCTTTCATGCACCCGACTCTGTTAAGAGCCGGCGAAGATGCCAGCAATCATTGTGCTACGGGGCAAGAGATTGGCCAACAATACAACTACATTAATATCCCACATTCAAACGATCGACAACTAGTTATTATCAACCACCAAATTCTGACTTGCCTCAGTCAAAATTGTCCCAAAAGAAATCCCAGAGTGTTTGGCTAGATCTTATTCAGCTTCTTAGTTTTGATGAATAGCAGCGTTGGAATGTTTTTAATAGTTGTTTCTTTATTGGGTTCAAAATGAATACAGCGAATTATTGCCAGTTGACCAATTCAAGGACCCTTCACCTGTGGAACATCGGCCTGCAATCGCAGCAGATGGGTCAACCACAACAGCATGCTTCGCCACACTGTTGCTTTCCCGTTCTACTGTAACATGTTCGTTGGAATGCATTCTCAGTAAACGTTCTGAAGAATTCTCCACACTTATCCCTTGGATATTGTCTCAAATCGCGCCAAACACGCCAGAAGACTGCATCGGCATTCAGTTAGCTCCCTGTTGTTCTAGTGTATTTTCCCATCAAGGGGCATTGACTCGAATTTTTGTTTCAGTAATCCAACTCTCAAACCTTAAAACTTCTCTTTTGCAATTACCAATTGTCAATCTAAGAGTTTAGTGCCGATTGTCAATAATTCCTATGGCTAGCGGTCATCCTCCTGACTCCCGACTTTCTTTTATCATTGCCTATGACTCGTATTCAATACGGTATTGATATATGGGCTCTTTACCACGATCATAGATGATTCAGACCATCCCTTGAACTCTAGGGCCGTCCTTGCATTGTGTTGGCCTGGCCTGTGTATGGGGTGTCTCACTCCTCCCTAGAAAACATTCATCTGAGGCTTTCTATTTTTAAAGGCAGCCAACTCTTGCACTGCATTTATCATCTTCGTCCTTTTCTAATCTTGCTCCCAGAACACCTGTTCAGATAGGGTCTTTCACAAGCCTGGAGATGTGGAAATCACTCGAACGCATTGAGCCCTTCACTGGATCGGCCACCGCGGCTATATTATGGACGTATTTGAAACAATACCTATCTACCAAACAGGATGAGTTATTTTCCGAAGTTCTGTGTTGGGCTGCTCTGCTCATAGTATTCAAGAGCACTAGACGGTGGGATTTCGATGCGGCATCTCCATTTGTCGGCATCTCACCACAATCTCTACCATCGCCTTTATTATGGATAATCGCCATCGGCATTGCGTCATGTTGCTTTCTCAAGGCGGAGATGGATATAATGGGAATTATGGTGAGGGCCTTCACCAAACCTCGACATTACATCCACTGAATATCGTTAGCCCGCGTTGACTCCGGCAATCTTAATCGCTCAGAATCATCTTGAATTCACATCATATGGCTGGAAGGTCTCCAATTCTATATCTTCTACCCCGCTTGCCGGAAACATTGGTGGTTATACGTTGATTTCATTATATTCCACTCTCGCATTATCAGGTTGGGATGTCCAAACCTTTGCTCTCGCTATTATTCCAGCGCTTGTTTGTCTGGCGACATACTTCGCCCTCTTTGCCCGCATTTTCGAATATGACGCACTACCACAATATATCAGCGTGTACAAGACTGTCCACAACCTTGCATTGCGGGTAATTATCATGTTAATGATTGCAATTGGCGTGCAATCCGCTTTTTTCGATTTTCCCGAGATGAGCTTTTCAACAGCAGCCTCCTTGGGTTTAGCCAAGTCATTGTCTTGGTATTTCATTATCCACACAGTGAGTTGCTATAATCTTATGGCATCAGAGTGCTCATAATCTCGCAGATCCAATACAGTCCTTGGTGCATTTCAACTGTTATGGAGACATTTGCTCTTGCGTCAACTAGCGATCCGTTCATACAGATCACTGAGTTTCACGCTCTGTCGCATGTTTTCACTTCTTTAATGGCACTCGGCAACATTATATATATGCTCCCAAAACAGGCCAAGAGCAGATCAGTCATTTGGGCCCTTTTCTTAATATCGTTGGCTCCGTACTTGCTCAATTTTACGGCCATCAGAAGCGCGCAATCATCAGCATCTCACTTCAGCAGTGCCCAAAACCATCCTGTTGAAGCATTGGTGTTAAAATCGCGGAAAGAGTTTGATGCGCTTCTGCAGCGACAGTCAAAGAATTACACAGCAGCACATGACGAGTACAAACGCAGGTACGGCATTGAGCCTCCCCCAGGCCTCAAACCCTGGTTTGAATTTGCAGCATCGCACCAGTCGCCCATTATCGATGATTTTGACACTATTTTTGAGAAAGTGGCACCCTTCTTAAAGATTAGCGGCCAAGATGTGGTGAAGATGATCGGTAATGCTCATGAAATGTCTGGGAGCGAATTGTGGATGTGCGAATTATCTGGGGAAAACGCTAATACTCACTGCAATCACCCTTATCGCACTTCAGACAGGGGTATTCAAATCGTTTTCAACACTCTAATTGGTAAAATTAGGGGTGTACTTCCCAATATGAAATTCCTTGTGAACCACCTGGATGAGCCAAGAGTGGTACTGGGCACCTCAAAAGATGAATATGGTACCAACGCACGCGAATCAATCAGCTTGAAAAACATGACTGGACAACCTGTATGGGATGCTATTACGAAGTCTTGCACCTCCCAAAAATGGGCTGGTAGAGGGACCGTCAACACAGGGGTAGAAACATTTGGTCTCCCATTCGTCACAGGAGTCACTTCCAATACGGATCTTTGTCAGCATGCAGAATACAAATCAATGCACGGGCTATTTATAAGTCCAAACTCATTCCCCATGATCGAAGGCTTAGTACCAGTCCTCTCAACTGGGTCGCCCTCAACAATGGGGGACATATTATTCCCAAGCCCGGCTTACTTCGAATCAGATTTTTCATACGATGAGCAATACGACGTAGACTGGGAAAATAAGCGAAATAACTTATATTGGACCGGTTCGACGACTGGGGGCGTTGCTTTAGATGACAAGTGGACAAGGTACCACCGCCAACGATTCGTCAGTTTAGCTCAAAATCTGGAGGGGAATCATTACTATCTACAAGACAAGAATGGAGTGCCCAGCATATTCGAATCATCCTTTCTGAATGGAAGGTTGTTCGATGTTGCATTTTCTAAGATAGTGCAGTGCGAGACAAAGCTTTGCAAAGACCAGACAGCCAAATTCGGGATGAAATTTTGGCAGCATAAAGATCAGGCACTCGCATCTCGGCTGGTATTTGACATTGATGGAAACGGTATTAGTGGTAGATATTACAAGCTCCTAGCATCAAAATCTGTACCCTTGAAGCAAACACTGCTCCGAGAATGGCATGATGACCGCCTCATGCCTTGGGTCCACTATATTCCTGTCAGCCAGAGTATGAAGGAGGTTCCTGAACTGGTCACCTATCTTACTTTGACAGAAAACGGTCAGATGAGAACCAAAGAGCTTGCGGAACAAGGCAGGGCATGGTTTTCCGAGGCTTTTCGGGAGGTCGACTTCACCATTTACATGTATCGTTTAATGTTAGAATTGGCGAGATTGCAAGATCCAAAAAGACGAGCTACGAAATAAGTTCATCTAATGCAGACAGCGTCATTAATAGTATTGTTTCTTGCAAAAGCAACAAAGTCCACCGCCTTTATCAACATGCATAAGATGATTAACCCCGCAGATGGATTTTTTGACAGCAACAGCCAGGTTGTCATCGAGGTTTTCGACAAAATGATCATCGCACCAAAGAGATGATGGACTTGCTGCTACAAGCAAGCTGGCGCGGATGTACGCACCCAGGATGGTAAGTATGGCTCTGGGGTACAAATGGCTGCCGTGAGCGAAAATGTTACAGCATTACGGGAAAGATGGTTGGGATTGAGCAAGGACGAGTTCCATCATCTAGTACCGTACGAGGCTTGAATATTTCAACCAACGTGATTTGGCTCATTCATTATCATCCTTTATTTTCCTCATCCCCATTGAACTGTTTCATCTTACCCTGGGGACGGGGTTCTTGTCCTTCTACAATCATTGAAGTGTCAAGGCCGTCATTTAAAGATTGGTTTCTCGTACAAACCTTTGAATCCCACCTCACCCAGACACTAATGATGTCGAAGTTATCGTGGTTCGGTGCTCCCGTTCTATTATCATGTACCTAGAAGTTTACCAATGTTGCGGTATGCTGGGGTACGGGAACTTGCACAGGCTTTTCAACTACAGATGCAGAGGCGCTTTTGCGAAGTTGATTAATTAGTTCCAGGTCCAGTCTCGCCATTTTTGCTCTGCAGTGCGCATCCTTGCCCGTGCGCGGCGGGAAAACATGGGTATTATGCGGGAATGCACAAAGCAATAAGCAAGTCGGGTGCGCGAATACCTTCTGAGACGCCCTAAGCACCTAGTGCTTACTTCTCGCCGAGATCTTGCAGTTATGGAGACGAGTCCGAGAGGGACGAGCCCAGCAATGGCGCGCGAGTTCTGGAATGGGAACTACAACGTCTTAAGATCCCTGTGCGGAGAAAACCCTGGACCAGCCGCGGGGCACAGCTCACGAAACCAATTCAAACGTCCGCTCCAATGCAAAATCTGATGTTTTTTTGATTTCTTGAGTAAACCGTCGGTAGCGGGGCTTGTCTCGTTCTCGTTCTCGCCCGCACGATGCTGTGAGACAATTGTATGCCACTACCCATGCACGCTGAAGCCAAAGGCAATATGAATCTCCACAATGACCACTATGGGCGGGCCAAATGGCGCCTCTTCATCATCTCACAACCAAGGCAACAACCTGGCGATTGTTACACGCCATTCCGTCACGTGGGTAGTAGTAGGATGAAGGATACAATCCGCGCGGGGGGTTTGCATATGTGGATACCACTCACATATGAGAGTCCGTCTAGAGTAACACGATAAATACCACAACTCTCTTCTGCAAATTGTAACAGTCCTTTGTTACTTGTCATCATCATATCACAAGGCTCTCTTAATCAAAGACAACATGAAAACCCCAGCAATTCTTACGAGCGGTGTCATTCTCGCTGCCCTCTTGGGCACCCCCATGGCTGCAGACGATGAGCAACCCACGCTTCTCCTCAGCGAGGATTTAACCTTCCACTTCGAGCTGCTTATCCCCCTCGGTCAAGCTTTCTTTAGGGGGGGTGATGTAGCGCCCCTCCTGCAAGCAGCCAAAAACATCACGGCTTCGGATTTCAATAGCTTCTCCGAGGTCCTGTATACCTTAGCCAACGAAACAAAGGCGCAGGCTGAGGACCCTGAAAACACATATGATGCCATCAATGTCCGGGATTCCTGGTTTTCAACAGCTACCTACTTCCGTCGTGCAGATTTCTTTCTCCATGGCAATTGGGACAATCCGCTCATAAACAGCCTTTGGAATGAGCAGCTTGCCGCGTTTGACAAGGCCATCGCTGCCCTGCCGATTCCCGGCAAGCGACTCTCCATTCCGGCAGACAACTTCACCGTAGAGGCGATTTGGTATTCTCCCTCAGACGATGACTCCGAAAAACGGCCAACCATCATTCTTTGCAATGGATATGATGGTGCACAGGAGGACCTGTATCATGCCGTCGTCGTGCCAGCCTTGGAACGCGGATGGAATGCTCTCACATTTGAGGGCCCCGGCCAGCCTCTCGTCCGTCGTCGTCAGAACCTGGGCTTCATCCCTGACTGGGAACGCGTCGTGACTCCCGTGGTGGACTACGTCTTGAAAACCAAATCCAACGTTGTTGACTCGGACCGTCTTGTTCTCTTTGGCTTCTCCTTCGGCGGCTACCTTGCGGCACGAGCAGCAGCTTACGAGCCACGGATATCTGCTGTGATGCTGAATGGAGGGATTTGGGATGTGTATGAGGCGTTCTACCCTCAGTTGCCATCAGAAATGCAGGAGTTGCTAGATTCCGGAGAGAAGGAGGAGTTCGATAAAGCTGCTGATGAGCTACTAAAGAGCTCAGAAACCCCAACATCAAGCCGCTGGGGTTTAGAGCAGGGCCTCTGGGCATTCAATACAAAGTCTTCTTACGAGTTCTTTCAGTACTGCAAGGAGTACACAGTCAAGGATTTTATTCATCGCATCAAGATCCCCGTCTGGATCGCTGATGCTGAGTTCGAATTCAACTTTGCGGGCCAGGCGATAAAAGTCAAGGAGGCTCTAGGTGACCAAGCCACATATCACCTCTTCACTGGGGCAGCAGGATATCACTGCCAGACTGGGGCTTACGAGGAACTTAGCAGGACCATGTTTGCATGGTTGCACAAGACATTGGGTTCCAGTAGCTCGTATTCATCAAAGACATTATAATGGAACTATAAGTTGAGTGCAGTTTAAATGGCTGAGCTTAGCTGTCACTGTTCTGGCCTGTTCAAAATTGTGTTATGATTCTGTTGCCATTGGCTGTTATTTCTTCTCTTTGATGCCGCTCACCTCCTTATTGTGGAGGTGTGGAGTAGACAATTCTCTAATTCAAACAGACCATTCCAGAATTTTCCAAACACTACAGCTTCTTAATCATGTGATGGGTTAAATTGACTTTGAAGTTTTTTTATATCACAGTCAAATTAATATGCTCCAGTTGTCTTCATCCAGTGGTGCCAACTATGCTAACTGTTGTTGTATTTCGTCTCAAAAGCAGCAGAATCAGAAATAAACTAAAGGAAAAATTCAACACTTCACGTTTAATCCGTCGGGTATTTAATTAAAATGCTCCGCAATTCCATACTAGGAAAGATACTCACAACTCTGCGTAGGTACGTGCGGGGCAAAGATTTGTTCATTAGCCTAAATAGACTCGCAACTGGACAAAGAATCGGCCGGAATACCGGTGTTTTTCCAGCTCTTCTTACGACATCCAAACCGTTGTTGTCGTACCATCATAGCTGCCTCTCAGATAGGCAATATCTAAAAGCATCAAAAACATAAAAGGCTCACTCCACTTAGTAACCGTTTGGCTCTTCATCCTCCGCCATTCCGTATTAATCTCGAGATTTATAAATTAGCAGTATGAGAACTCGTTTTGCATTCGTCTCTCTCATCCTGCTTTGTTTCTCATGCATTCTTCTGGCATGTGAAGTTGATGAGGACTGCAGTTTGAATGGCATCTGTCAAAAGTCGGGCAGATGCAAATGCGATCCAGGTTGGTGGGGAGAGGATTGTGGCAGACTTGATCTCGCCCCAGTCACCAGGTGGACTGGATATAATTACACCAACTTCACGGATCCGTCGTATTATCGCAATCATGGCAATTCTTCATGGGGAGGTACGATTGTCCAGGATCGACATGACAAGAAACTTTTCCACCTCGTCGTTTCCCAGTTTGCCAGCGGCTGTGGTCTAAACGGTTGGCGACCGCACAGTTTCATCATTCGTGCTGAATCACGAACTGGCCCTCGGGGTCCATATCATTATACCCAAAACCTCACCTGGAGCTTTCGACATAATCCATATATTTTATGGAGCCCAGCAGATGAAAAATATTTGTTGTACACGATTGGAGTAAATGCCCCAGAGTCGGCCCTTACCTCGTGCGCATCTGTTTCAAAGTATGTTATCCAGACTGCCACACATGCGAAGCCCGATACTGACCTGACAATTCTCAAGAGCAAATTGGCCGAATAATATTTCGGTCTCGGCTGCAGATAATATACGTGGCCCATGGAGCCCCTTTGAAGTCCTCATCAACGGCACGAATCCAGCTCCTTGGCCAGCGTGGAGCGAAAGTGATCAAAGCTCACAGATGATGCTTGGTTCTGAGGACCTTAGAATTTGGAGCTCAGATGTATACAACAGAGAATATGACCTCATAAGTACCGCTCCATGGAATACGTCGGATTATCAGCCGTATTGGACAGAGGACCCATTTCTCTGGCGCGACCGGCGTGGACATTGGCATGCTCTGAATCACTGGATGATTGACATTGTGGAAAAGAATGGCACAAAATACCCACGCGTCGGAGCGCACATCTATTCCCGCTCCGTCACCGGCCCATGGTCTTTCAAACTGCAGGAGGCCTTCAACTCAACGGTGACCTTTACAGATGGAACCATCCAGACTTTGAACCGACGCGAGAGGCCAAAGATATTTTTCGATGATGACATGACACCTCTGTATTTGGTTAATGGCGTGCAGGATTTGAATGTTAATTCCAAGAGTTACACATTGATTCAACCGATTGGATCACGTTGGAAGACGTATGAAAAAAGATTGGGGTTTTAGTCAACGCCACAACAGTAGTTGACCGCAATTTCTACAGATGCAGAACCACAACATAGCTTGCTGGAGTTCCGATTTTGTTTCTTGAATAATGAATATACAATATCATACAGGATGTTCCGTGGGTCGATACAAAATCCCCTTGCCATCAGACTGTGACTGGTTAGTGTTGAAATAGGCCATGGCATGGTCCACCCAAGTTTACTCCGTAGGGATATTTAATTTCCATAAATGGCGCATCGCTTTAGCAGTCGAGCTCCTGTGAGAACGTGGCACAATGTCCCGTCCCAATGACCGTCAGCAACGAAGCCGAGCCTATTTCGCTCATTGCTCCCAGTCAACTCGGGCACCGAGCCTCGCAAGTTCATTCTACCTGCTCGGTGCGACATTTCTTCCGAGACACGAGCTTGTGATGGACTGTATGAAGGTATGCCAAGCCCGGCTCATTGACCTAGACCCCAGCCCCCTTGCATAATTCTGGTCGCCCATACAGCTCCTCATTCAGCACTGCAAAATGTACAGTGGCCCCAAGGTCCCTATGCTTCAGTGTTATTGTTAACCTTACTAATAAATGCCGAACCATCTTTGGGCCTGCACTATTGAGACATTAGCATCCATCCCTGCGGTTCGCGACGGCAGACTGCAATGCGCATCCCCAATTTGAGCGTGCTTGCTCTTTGGGTTATCCCCGCAGCGGCGTCCACTTCTCAGTGCGACACATCTGGATACACGACTGTGGGTACTTCCAACGGCCCCATCACAGGACATGCAGCAGATAATTCCAACTGTGTTTTGGAGTATCTGGGTATCCCATATGTGAAGCCTCCGGTTGGTGAGTTGCGCTTTGCGCCACCAAGGAGATTTAACTCGACTGAGCCTTTCGAGGCCAAAGAATTTGGATTTGACTGCCCACTCTCACCAAGCAAAAAGGTTGACTATCCCGGAATGACCCCTCAGGCCCAGGAAATTATCTCGTACTTTGCCAGCTCCGCAGGGACGCCACAGAGCGAAGATTGCCTCACTCTAAATATTTGGTCAAAGGTTACTGCCAACTCTACCAAGTCCGACAAGCCAGTTCTGGTATTTTTCTACGGCGGGCGTAAGTGTGGTGCAATTTCTGTATGGGGTTGTTATTAAAATGTCGCAGGGTTTGCCATTGGCAACACAAATAGCCCATTCTACAGCGGAAAATACTTTGCTGATGCAGAGGATATCGTTGTAATCACCGTTAATTATCGAATCAACATTTTTGGATTCCCCGGCGCCCCCGGGGAGGCGGCTAATCTTGGCCTACGCGACCAGCGGGCTGCCGTAGAGTGGATAAGGGACAACGTTCAAAGCTTTGGTGGCAACCCTTCCAAAATCACTCTCGCAGGCCAGTCTTCTGGTGGCGTTGCAGTGGACTACTGGGCCTACGCTTACAAGGAGGACCCAATTGCCAACGCCATCATTGCTCCTTCGGGCAACGCATTTAGCTTCCCTGTCAACACGGCCGCAGTCCAAGAGAAAAATTGGAAGTCGGTTGTCTCGACAGTCAACTGCACTGACTATTCAGATATTATGACTTGTATGCGGGGGGTTGCATGGGAGGATATCAAGGCTGCTGCCGCTGCTGTCAAACCCACCTCCAGTTCCAGTGTTCTTCGATCCGTTCCTCCATTTTATCCCAAGCCCGACAACGACCTTGTCTTTTCCGACTACATCAATCTCACTGAAGCTGGTAGTTTTGCTAAGATTCCCATCATCTTTGGTCATAATCACAATGAAGATGGATACTATCGGATTCCCGCATATGCCAACGGAATCGAACCTACAGATGCCCAAGTTAAATCATTCCTTTTGGAGTCTTTCACTTGTCCCGTTTCGTACCAAAGTAGGGCTCGAAGTCGCCACGACGTTCCTGCTTGGTCTTACCGATACATGGCGGACTGGAACAATACTCGATTGTTCCCCAGCAGTGGAGCGTATCATGGCGTAGATTTACACATGATATTCGGTGCATCAGAGGATGTCAGCGGCGTTGCAACGACAGACGATCAGAAGGGCTTTACAAAAACTATGCAACACGCATGGTACTCGTTTAGCAATGATCCCAGGTCTGGTCTGTTGCGACTGGGGTGGCCTCTATTCGACCAGGATGCCAAAACGCTCATCCTATTGGGAAACAACACCGAGCCCAGAGTTCAATTCGAATATCCCTCATTTTATGACGCACCTTGCTCAACGGTAACTATGGGTGCACTTGCCACAATGTCCTAGAAGCATCATGTTTCTAAATGGCATCGACCTTGGTTATGAGCCCAACGTCGAGAATTATCCACGTTTGGTCTTGGAATTTGTACAATCCAACTTTACGGATTGTCTTTGTGTAGGGGAAATCAATCAAGTGCTCAACTTGACTCAATAAACAGGACACAGCACTTAATGTCTGTTTCACATGAGAATATATACTGACGGCTATGGTTGGATACAACGGGAATTTGTTGATTGGAGTAGCATTAACGGAGGTTGACTGGTCCCATCTTTGCGTTACCTCGATTCATGCCTCATGATACCCGAGGTCATAAAATGAACACCTTGTTTGTCCACCGGAGATTTGGAAAGCCATCCCCGCTACTCGTTGAATCACATGTGATTCATCCCTTTGAACACCATAACCCTACAGGTGTACCCCGCCCCACGTCCCCTCCAGTACGAAGGAACGCTTATGAGCGCGGAGTAGGGTCCAATCATTTTGCGTATAGCTGCATTGGCATCAAAAAATTTGCTGCAGTGAGTTGTGTCATCACCAAACCACCATGGCGGCGAGCGCACCCTTGCCTTGATCCCCTCTAATTGGCTAGGCCCCCTCCTCACAGCATGATCGTAAGCTTATGGCGCTCAAATGCATAGTTGGTATAATAAAACTGTTATTCTAGCTGCATTTCAGTGCTACTGCTAGCGGAATGTAAGAGCGGGGACTCTGTTGGCCGCAGGGGTAATTGGCTGATCCTGATGTGTGAGACACGACAACGGATGTACATGTCTTTTGCTCAAAGAGGACTCTGTTTGTCTACCTCTGACTACGCTTTTTTATCACCATTCATTCAGGTCCATTCCGCAGCTCTCCATGCTATTTGTTCTTGTTTTCAAGAATTTGATGAGTGCTTTATCCAACTTCTGCAACTTGGTCGAAAGAGCGCTGAAGTGCATGGGCATCTCCGTCGCAAATCAGTCCCAATATCATTCTTCAGGATCTATTTCAGGATGCATTTTTCTAATCTGCTAACGATTCTGGTATTCACCGCGTCCGCCGTGTCCCGACCATGGCATGATTTCCCAAAGCCAGACAGCAGCATCGTCAAGAAGCACATTGCTGACAGAGATGCCATGATTGCAGATGAGAAGACAGATAGACAGGGTTAGAATTTGGCTCAAAATCTCTAATTCACAGCTAATTTCATCTAGATTATCAATTCAGAAAAGCACTTTCTCCTGTCGCTAAGAAAGCAGAAAGGATTGTGAAAAGGATTCGGCAGGATGAGATTGATCATTTCTGGCGTGTTTACTCAACTCCAGACCACGAAGAAGATGAAAGGTTTGCCGGCGAGATGTTCCCTCTGGTTCGTGAATATATCTCGCAGACCAAATTGTGGAAAATTGTGAAACGCATGCCCAAAGGCGCCCTCCTGCATGTTCATCTGTCAGCAATGCTACCTTACGATATTCTATTGGATACCGTCATGAACACTGAGGGTATGGTTTTCAATGCAAGCCAAAACCTGGCTACGGAGGATTCTCAAGAAAGTGCAACTGTTGCCTTTGCTCACAGTAACGTCACTATCGAGTCAGGAGCCTCCATTGGGTCAGAGTCATATGTTCCGGGTACCCAAGTAGCGGTCAAGATAGCGGCCGAGAGCTTCCCAGGAGGACCAGCAGCGTTCCGCAAATATGTAAAGTCAAAATTGGAAATCCCCCCGGAGGAATCTGTCCGCCATGAACTCGGCGTTGACCAGATCTGGCGCCGTTTCGAAGCCGCATTTAACCCGGCCGGAAGTCTACTCACCTATGAGCCCATCGTCCGCACATTCTATAGGCGTCTGTTTGAGCAGCTAGTTGACGACGGCATCAACTGGGTGGAAATTCGCGCTGGGGCTTCAGATAACACGTTGGTCCCCGAGGGAGACGAGGCTGCTGACACAAGTCACCAAGATATTTGGTGGGACATTATGAGCGAGGAAGTCTCCAGGTTTCAAAATACTGACAAGGGTAAAAAGCTTTGGGGTGTTCGCGTGATCTGGTCCGATTACCGAGGCGACGATCGGGACACCCTCGTTAAAAGTGAGTCAAATACTGGATGTTCAATATGCAAAGAAAAGAACTAATATTGTGAAAGGCATGAAGATTGCATTGGAAAGAAAGGTTAAGCATTCTGAATTGTTTAGTGGATATGATTTGCTTGCTCAAGAAGATCTCGGCCGCACTCTTCTCGACATGGCACCAGAGCTCATATGGTTCCAAGAGCAGGCCACTGATATGAACCTCACTGTACCCTTCTTCTTCCATGCGGGAGAAACCCTTGGAGACGGAAACTCTACCGATTTGAACCTGTTCGATGCTCTTCTGTTCAAAACAAGAAGAATAGGACACGGCTTCTCGTTGTACAAGCACCCTCAGCTTATCCATGATGTGATTGAGAGTCAGGTAATGGTTGAGGTCTGCCCCATCTCCAATGAGGTTCTTCGATTGGCAACAGATATTCTCCATCACCCTCTTCCAGCTATGGTTGCTCATGGGGTCCCAACTGCTATCAGCAATGATGACCCTGCAATTCTAGGTCAGGATGCTGCCGGCTTGAGCTATGACTTTTACCAGGTCATCCAGGCTTTTGACAACATCGGCCTTGGCGGATTAGTAAGTCGCGCCCTATACATATTTAAAACGCCCAACTATTCTGACGCAATCACAATAGGGCGCTCTAGCACAGAACAGCATTCGCTGGTCCAATTTTGAAGACCAGTCGGACAAAAATTGGCGAAAAGACATTGATCTTGGAGACAAGGGACATGGCATCAAGGCCAAGAGAATCCAAGATTGGAATAAGCAGTGGGAAGAGTATTGCCAATGGATTGTTGACGAGTTTGGGAAAGCGTAGTGCTAAGTAAATTTTGATTCGTTTATATTTTATATATTGGGCTGCACCAATACATTTAATAATTATTTGGTCTGAATGATACAGCTTTTGCTTGCAATTCATTGCGTCGTATGGTACAGTCCCGAGATGATTTTATTAGTCAGTCTTTTTTTCCAACTTCTGACCCGAGATCAGTATAATGTAATAGTTACTCAGGCCCAAGAAACGCCTTCTTAAAAAGCCCCACGTTATAGCCTGAATGGACTTTAGAATTGTTCCACGAATGGAATGCTTTTGTGGATCGCAACACCTTTGAACCTAAACGGAAGTAATATTCCCTTCAATAGGCTCGCCTACTCTATAGACCCTGGTCAGATCACGCCCCGCAATCTCCACGGCAGATAATAAAAATCCCCTTCTACAGTTGGCATCAAAAGCAGAAGCTCGGATATGTAAACCCCGAGGTTCGGGTTGAATGGGGCCGTGTGATTCTCAGCCCCCGAGCGCCAGATAAGCTTTTGATGCGCACAATTATAAACCTCCATTTAGCATGAGATAGGCCTCGCCAATTTACAGGGCATTGGTGATTCCTTTCATTCTCTTTGATGTAATTAGCTTAATAAGAGCATCAGTGCAAGCATGTTAGCATTTCCAACACCCATTTTGGTGATTTTCGCCGGGCTCTTGAGCCAATGTGTCGCAAAGCTGAGCACGGGAGAGAATAGTACACATTTTACACTATCGAATGATCGGCTTGCCGTGGCATTGGCCAAGTCAAACGGTCAAATTATTGACTTGGTTTTGGATGGCCAGGATTTGCTCGGTCCCGTCAGTGGCAATAGAGGCAAGGGCCCGTATCTCGACTGTTCCTGTGTCCCTTCAGGGTTTTGGACGCCGGGTGGCAGTGCCCAATATAAATTCGTCAATGGAACAGACTCTACTGGGACAAAATATGGCGGCATTGTCATGGCAGACACGTACCAGGCAACCAACCAGACGCTGTCGCAATACTTGTTTCTTCGCGATGGGGAAACTGGGTTGCACGCCTTCTCCCGTCTGACTTATTTCAATGCGACAACTCCCTTCCTCCGCAATCTTGGCGAACTGCGCACCCTATGGAGGCCAAACTCGAACATATGGACACACTTCTCTACGAGCGACGGCAACTATGGGCCACTCCCACTTTCGAGCACCCGGGGCGTAACAGTTCAAGACGCCACCACATACTTGGGCGACACTGAGAGTGATCCCTTTGTGCAAGAATATTCAGATTATTTTACTAAATATGCCCTCGCTGAATCTTGGCGCAACCATGATGTACATGGAATGTTTAGCGATGGCTCCCAAACTGCCAATGGGAACACTTTCGGCGCTTGGCTTGTCCACAACACTCGTGAGACATATTATGGCGGCCCAATACATTCGGACCTAGTAGTTGACGGAATCGTGTATAACTACATGGTGTCGGGTCACTACGGCGCCCCAATGCCCAACATCACCCACGGATTTGATCGCACCTGGGGCCCTCAATTCTACTACTTTAACAAAGGAAGCCCTGAAACAACACTGGCGGAGCTGAGAGCCGATGCCGCGAAATACGCTGACCCGCGTTGGAATGCAGACTTTTATGACAGCATTGCGCCTCACATTCCTAACTACGTTTCATCATCGGGCCGTACGACTTTCGAAGGGAGTGTTGAGCTTCCAAAGGGGGCCAAAAGGCCGATAATTGTGCTTTCTGAAAACAAACAAGATTTCCAGCTCAACGTATTTGAGACCGAATCCCTTCAGTATTGGGCCGAGGTCGAGAGTTCGGGAAAATTCAGCATCCCTCGTGTGGTGGAAGGAACTTATAGAGTAACTATTTACGCCGATGAAATATTCGGTTGGTTCATTAAAGATGATGTTAAAATCTCTCGATCCGAAAATCAAGCCCAACTCGTCTGGAACGAGGAGAGTTCTGGGAAGGAGATCTGGCGCATCGGAGTTCCGGACAAGTCGGCCGGCGAGTACCGACACGGGTACTCGCCTGACGCTTCAAAGCCGTTGGAACCAGAACAATATAGAGTTTATTGGGGAAAATACGACTACCCCGGGGAGTTCCCCAAGGGGGTCAACTTCGAAGTTGGGAAGAGCAAAGAGTCTGAGGATCTCAATTACATCCATTGGTCATTCTTTCCATCACAGGGCAATCACCTTCTGTCCGAGTCATACTACGAGAAGACAAATAACTGGACGATCACGTTTAACTTGACGAAGCGTCAGTTGGGCAACACCAAGACCGCCACGTTCACAGTCCAAATAGCCGGAACTAAAACCGCAAATGGCAATTCTAAGTGGACATATCTAGATGGCCAATACAGCAACCTGCCCTGGACTGTCAATGTCAATGGAGGATACGAATCGACATGGCTGATTCCCTACTGGCGAAGTGGGTCGTGTGGTGTCAGAAGCGGTGTTTCCTGCCAGAACATTGAGAACAAATTTGTGTTTCCCTCTTCTAAGCTGCGCCAAGGGAAGAACGAATTCATCCTCAGCCTGCCTTTCAATGCTTCGAGCATAGAAACAGCACTGTTGCCCGACTCATTGTATGTTCAGTATGATGCTTTGCGTCTCGAACTAAAATAGTCCTGCTACGTCTCACCTGTCGTTTAGAAACACGAAAAGCTCTATAGCTTTACACACTTTAACTTGTATCTCACGTAATATCATTGTATACGATGTTTACCTGTCGACCCAGTTGTCCATTATTGTCTTCCCTTTCCATTTTAGTTGTGAACAAATTTAGGAAAAGTGGTCCTCAGGCGATGCGATAGCCAGCCTAACCGTAAATAGATAAAAGTGTCCGATCTTGGTCCCACCTCTTGTCCCACTAAGAACGGATCATTTTAGCTGAATGAGGTATGGTTGAGAATGGACTCCTTCAGGACATGATATTGGCTCCTTTTCTATGGATCGTGTTTGGTGTCATGGTGCTAGCTGAACCGACCGGCTGCCTCACAATGTCGAAATATCGCCCATGCAATGAAAGGCCGTCTCTGCCGGCTGGTTACTCGGCGCACATAAAAGGCCAACATATCTTTACCAACGGTTCCCTTCATCTCACACTCTGGTTGATTAAACCAGTAATCCACATGTGCACACACCTAACTCGCTACCATTTTTATCATGTTGAACGAAACCCAGTTTCAGAGGTTTGCCAGTAAGTCATCTCTCGCACAAAACTCATGGAAGTCCAGTAGGCCCTGACATATAAACCAGGCCCAAATGAGCGACGCGTCATCGTACGCGAGGACCTAGGCTTATACCACGAGGTGGTCGTGGGTGCAATCTACGAGTTTCCAGAAAAAGCTCGCATCGATTCTCCGAGTACCTTCTTCGATCCTCTTAAACAATGCATTGAGGCCATCCCTTATCTGCGCGTCATTGTTAAGGATGCCCACACGGAAAAGCCATACTTTGAGCGTGTCCCTCTCATCAACCTTGAGCACCATATTTCTATTGTTGCCCAAGCATTCCACGAGGATGAGTTGACTGCAATTCAAAATGAGCTGGGTATGATCTTGGATCGCCCATTTTCTTCCGGCATACCACCTTGGAGAATCGTGGTATTGCCCTTGAAATCCTTCCGTTGTTTTGTCGCCTTTGGGTACTCTCATGCAATAGGAGACGGCATAACCGGGGTTTCGTTTCATCGCACATTTTTAAAAGCGGTCCAAACCTCTTTCGATGTTGGGGAGTCACGGGAAAGTATTGTTCACACTCCACATAACCGACTACCTGGTCCTCTGGATACACCAGAGCGACTTCCCATCTCTTGGTCTTTCCTGCTGGGACCGCTGATCAAATATTTGATGCCAAAATCTTTGGCCAATGTCTTGGGCATGCAAATTACAGCTTCAGCCGTCGACGAAAATTGTTGGATCGGTTCACTTATTACGGACCACCGCAGGGGGCCTCGTACCAAGATCAGAGTACAAGAGGTTGAGGCAACCGTCTTAGAAAAGGCCTTAGGGATTGCGAGAAGGTATGACGCGAAACTCACCGCCACGATTCACCAACTCGTCGTACGGGCGTTGAGCAAAGAAATTCAGGATCCCAGCATTACAAACTTTGTCGTACAAACCCCTATCAACTTGCGTAGCTCAATTGGCATGCCCCATGACGAGGGTGGGAATAACGGGTCTGGGTGTTACCTGAAATATCCTCGTGCCAATCCCTCCGTCCTCTTCTCAGAAGAAAATTGGAACACGGCACGTTCAGCAACGCGAACCTTGGCCGAGTGCGCCGCAAGGCTACAGGACCAACCCATCGCGCTGCTTCGATACGTGAAGAGCATTCGGGGATGGACGCTTGGTAGGCTGGGGCAAGACCGAGACAGCTCGTTTGAGGTGAGCAACGTCGGCTTCTTTGATCCGAGTCCCAATGAAATTGTCGATGGCGACCCAGGCACGCAAACCAAGCTGGTGGAAATGGTATTTGCGCACCCTGGGCATGTGACTGGCGCTGCAATTTGCTTCAGCTTGGCTAGTGTCAAGGGAGCAAAGCTGTTTTGCACAGTGACTTGGCAAACAGGCGGACTGGGTGTTCCAGAAAATGAGGAGGATGAGTTTATTGACAAAGTCTGTCGAAGTATTGTAGTGGATTTGGAGAACATATACCCGTAGGCGTAAGGTGGGGCATGCACGCCTTCACACCTTGTCCCGAGGTAGGCCCGGAAAACCTATGTTAGCCTAGAAAAGGTGTATTAGAATTTTTTGCTTAATTTTTATTAAAAGCTTTATAAAAAACTATTAAATTAAATAATTTCTAAGTAAATATTATATATTATAATTATAATTTATAGATATAATAATTCTAAGGTTTTTAAGCCCTTAGAAAATATATTAATAAAAGCTTAGGCTAAATTAAGGAAAAATATATTTATAATATTTAATTTAAATATTTTTTATAATATATAAATAGCTTTAAAAGCTTTATTTAAAATACTTTTAATATAAATATTTATTGCTTAATTTAATATATTAAGAGAGATAATTTAATATATTAAAGTATTAGTTTTACTATTAGTTATTTTTACTAAATATTATAATTACTTAATATTATTATTTAACTCTAAAAATATTATTTTAATTATTTTTATTTTATAGCTTAAGAGATCTAGTTTTTTAGCTAAAAAAATATAAATTAAAGATATTTATAAGGATACTGGGACGTGGCGCCACTGTGGCTGAACGTGGCGCAAGACCCACTTAGTTAAATAAGAGATTTCGGCGAGCATTCGAGGAACGCTCGCCAAGTTGAAGTCTACATAATACAACAAGATCTGTTCGACCACCTTTCTATCCACCCTGGTCAATAACCCTTACAATTTTATATTAGGATTTTTATATTTTAAAGATATAAAAAAAGCTTAAGTAATAAAATCTTAGTATTTTAATTTTTATAATTAATATTCTTAGCTTTAAAAGATATTTATTAAAATAATAAATAAAGCTTATAAAGTATTTAAAGTTTTTAATATTAAAAATATTATTAATTTTTTCTTAAGGCTTAAGAAGATAATTATTAATAATAATATTAATTCCTTCTTATTATATTTTTATTATATTATAATTCTATAGTAATTTATAAATTCTAAGATCTCTATTTCCTTATATATCATTTTATATTATTAAGCTAACTTTTATATATTTTTAGATCCTCTAAGAACCTCTCTTTTTAATAACTTAGGCTAGTTCTAAATTATATATTAAAATACTTTAATATTAGCTTTATTAGCCTTTATTATTATTTAATAAAATTAAAATTATTATAATTAAGATCCTTTCTTTAGAGTAACTTAAGCTCCTATAGAATAAGCTTAATTTTAGTCCTAATAGCTAAATTATTACTTAGGTATAATTTATTCTTTATTTTATTAATAAATTTATTATTAGACCTCTTAGGCTAAATACTAATAGCCTAGATCTCTTAATATATATATCTATATATAAAGTTAGATTTAGAAAGGGTATTGCCTTTATAGATAAGGTAATATTAAAATATAGATATTTTAATTAATATTATTTATAGATATACTTATAGGTATATTAAAATATATTAATTCTAGCTATTAGGAAAGCTATTTTTTTATTATATTTTATTTTTATTAGAGAAAGCTTTATAATTTTTATTTTATATTATCTTTAGGCTTCTAAGGTAATTATAGGTATAAGGGTAATTATATTATAGGATTTAAAAGTCTAAAGGTTTAATATACTCCTTAGTATTATTATCTTATTAAGCTATTCCTCTTCTTAGGAGGATATAAATTATTTTTATACCTTAATAATATTAATTCCTTAGAATATTAAAATAAGAATAAATATAATATTTATATTAAATACCTTTAAAAATAGATTTAGATTATATAATTATAAACTGATTTTATTAATTATAAACTAGATTTAATAATTATAAATAAATACACTTTTAATTTCCTAGATATTTAAAATCTAGCCTAGACTACTAATTTTCCTTGACTTTTTAGCAACCTCTATATTTCTTTTTAGCCTTACTTTTATTATTATAATTCTTAATAAACCTTATAATATCTATAGTCCTTTCTAGGTATTAATTATACTAGTTATTATTAATATCTTCTAAGAACCTATCTTCTTCTAGCTTTATATCCTTAAATTTACCTAAAATATACTTATTTATTATCTTATTAACCTTTATA
>PGGA01000002.1:4109392-4135216 GCA_004380915.1 Calonectria pseudonaviculata
ATATTATCTTTAGGCTTCTAAGGTAATTATAGGTATAAGGGTAATTATATTATAGGATTTAAAAGTCTAAAGGTTTAATATACTCCTTAGTATTATTATCTTATTAAGCTATTCCTCTTCTTAGGAGGATATAAATTATTTTTATACCTTAATAATATTAATTCCTTAGAATATTAAAATAAGAATAAATATAATATTTATATTAAATACCTTTAAAAATAGATTTAGATTATATAATTATAAACTGATTTTATTAATTATAAACTAGATTTAATAATTATAAATAAATACACTTTTAATTTCCTAGATATTTAAAATCTAGCCTAGACTACTAATTTTCCTTGACTTTTTAGCAACCTCTATATTTCTTTTTAGCCTTACTTTTATTATTATAATTCTTAATAAACCTTATAATATCTATAGTCCTTTCTAGGTATTAATTATACTAGTTATTATTAATATCTTCTAAGAACCTATCTTCTTCTAGCTTTATATCCTTAAATTTACCTAAAATATACTTATTTATTATCTTATTAACCTTTATATATTCCTTTTAAATAAAATCTTTATTATTAATATTAATATAATTTTTTTAAAGTAATTAAAGCTTAAAATTAATAATATTTATTTTTTAAAATAATATAAGATTAGTACTTTTAATCTTAGATAGTATAAATAGCTTATATTAAGGGAGGATTTATTTAAAGTATTTAATTAGATTAGAAGGGTATTTAATATAAAGCTTATTATTAGTATATTTTATAGTAAATAGATATAAAGGATTATAAAGAATATAATATTTAAAATATAATTTAGATTTAGCTATTTTTAATAATATTAAAAGTAAGCTAGAATATATTAGTTTTAATATAATAAAAAAGCTATTTTAAATATTAGAATAGGTCTAATAGAGTTTATTATCTTTAATATTAAAAGGGTATTAAGATTATAAAATATATAAAGTTAATTATTTTATTAGTTAGGGCAAAAAAAGACTAATACTATAGTTATTTAAATACTAATTATATCTGCTCCTAGAATTGCCTAGTTGAGCCTCCTGCTTATATTTTAACTAAATATAAATAGATTTAGATTTTTATAGTTTATATTACTTAAGCTTAATATCTTAAAGTTATTAATTTATTAAATTATAAGTTATATACCTAAATTAGAGCTATAAATACTAATAGAAATATATTTCTTTTTAGGTTATTTTTAAAATATTTTCTATAACGTCTTAGGCTAAGATTAAGGCTATTCTAAATATATTATTTATTTAGTTTAATATTAGCTTTAGTAATTATAATATTATATTTAAATAGCTTTATATATTTAATATATATTTATAGAGAGCCTTTGCTAAAATTAAATAGAAAAAAGTAATATTTTAATAGTAATTTAATTATAATAAATAGCTTTATAATTTCTTAGACATAAGCCTTTAATATTAATATTTACCTAATATTTATAAAAAAGAGGAAAAGATCCATTATTTATTTATAATAAATAATTTTCTAGTTATTTTTTCTTTAATTATATTAAATATTATATTTAATTTAATATTATTATTTATTTATTATTATTATATTTAATATACTTTATATAATCCTCTAATATTAGTATTTTTTAGTTACTTAAAAATATATATTAAAAATAATTATAAAAATCTCTTTAGAAAGGTAATATTAGTTTATTAGTACAATTAAAATAACACCTTACAAAGCAATCAAATAGCTCTCTATATAACTCCTAGCCAAGGTAAATATACTATAACCTTGCCTAAGCAAGGTTAAAAGAGAAGATTAGATATTAATAAAACTATTACCAAAGAATCTCTTAGTAGCTACTAAAGACCCTTATTATAATCTTAGCTAGTTTATATTATAAACCCCTAGAACTTACCTATACTAATTAATTCTAGAAAGTATATAAATATAATTCTATAAATTAATAAAATATTAAATAAAAAGATATACTATTAAATATTTAATTTACTAATAATAAAACCTTATATATTAATTTAAATTAATATTATATTCCTATTTAATTATAATTATTATAATTACCTAAGAAAATATAAAATTATTCCTTATATTTATTATATAAAAGATCTTTTTTATTCTATTTATAGTAAATCTATATATTATTTTAATAAGTAAAAAGAGTATAATAAACTAAAAAAGTTTAATTTTATATTCCCTTAAATATATTTTTCCTAATATAATTATATTAAGCCTATAAGATAATAATATTAATATTAAAAAATTAGAGATAGATCTAAATATTATTATTTCCTAATTACCTAATAAATATAAAGTATATTAAGATAAAGTAAGAGAATTTCTTAAATAGCTTTTAATTTTAATAAAGCTTACCCTATAAATAAACTTATAAGCATAGGAATTTTACTACTTAGTATATAACTATAAGACCTATAATAAAGAGAAAGTAAATATTAAAATTATATATTTTATAGTACTTAGTATATAGAAAGATCTAAAAAGATTTTAATTTTTTAATATATTTTAATTAGACTTTAGTAAAAAAGGAGTAAAATACTAAAAGAAGTTAAAAATAATAAAAATACTTTATAATTTCCTTAGAAATTATAATATTAAAATTATTAAAAAAAGAAAATCTATTTCTAAAGTCCTTAATAAGATTACTAATTAAAAGAAATTCTATTATTAGATAGAAAAAGAAGTTAAAGCTTTTTAAGAGATTAGCAAAGAATTTTAATTTTATTACTAAGATCCTTATTTTATTCTTAAGATTATTAAAAAGGTATAAAAATTATAAATAATATTACTATAAGATATTATATATTATAATTAATTATAATTTTGCTAATATTATCTCCTAAATTAGTATAAATTAGGGTAATTTTAATTTAAAATATATAAATATTACCTATAAATATCCTTTATAATTAAAGTTTAATATATCTTTAGAATACTTTATATTACCTATAATATCTATCTTAATCCTAAATATTATAATTAATAGTAATAATATTTATTTATTAATAAACTTTTTTATCCTAAGATTATACTTAAGAAGTCCTAATAAATAAGAAGCTAAATAATAAAGATTTTATTTAATTTAAAAAGAACTATTCTAATAATTTAAAGTATAGTAATAAGAAATATAAAATTTTTAATTTAAAACTTAAATACTTTTATAATTAATATCTAATTATAAATATTAATAAATTCTTATATATATAGGTATTCTAGATTATATTTAAAGGGAAGGTAAAGAAATATTACTTTAATATAATAGTTATTAATAATAAACCTATACTTTTTAATTAAATATTTATAAAAATAAGAAAGGAATTTAAAAATAAGTAAATTCTTAATAAATACTATTAAAAATAGTAAACCCTATATATTTATATCTAAATAAAGTAAAACCTAAGTATAAAATAATAAGAAGCCCTTTATAAGTTCTTTAATTAACTTAAAATACTTTAGTAAATATTATATAATATCCTAAAAAATAATAAGATTACTTAAATATAATTATTTAGTATATATAATAATATTAAAGGACTATAAAATATAGTACTTAACCCTCTTCTAATATATAAGGAAGTATACTTATAGATTTAATATACCTTTATTATTATAAGTATATTAATATAATATATTAAGTTTATACTAATTATATTAAAAGAATAGTTTATAATAAAATAAGTATATAAAGGCTATAAAAATAATTAATAAGGACCTTTATAGCTAAAATACTAAAGTAAATATTATAAAGATAGTTCTATCTTAAAGTAATTATACTAAAAAGATAATAAATATTATATATATTTTAAAAAAGGATATTTCTTAATAAAATATATAGTAAAAAAAAGAAAAGAGATATATAAAAAATCTAAGAAAATCTAAGAGAACTCTTACCTTAGTAAAGCTATTTATAATTTATATCTAGCTAAACTTAATAAGTTTAATAATAATATAAAAACTAGAAAAAAAAGAGAAAGTAATAATAATAAAGATTAATTTAAAGTAATTCTTATAAAAATATATACTTATTTTATAAATATTATTAAAACTATTAACTTACCCCTTATTTTAATTATACTTATAAATTAAATAATTACCTATTATCTTATATAATAAAATCCTTTTTATAATCTTTAAAAAGAATTATAAGAAAAAATAATAAAATTTATACTTAATAATTATTATAGCCTAAATAAATTCTATAGTATTATACCTAATACTAAAGCTATAAAGGTATTTATTAATAACTAAAAATAATAGCTTATATTATAATAAATAATAATTATATTAATTAAATTAGATATATCTAAAGTAAAAAAAGTAATTATTAGATTTAAAGGGAAAATACTATAGCTATCCCTTAGTATAATAAATATTATTATATTATTTAAAATTATCTTATTTTATATTATTTCTATAAATATACTATTTTTTTTAAATCTATATAATATAAATATATTAAATATTTACTTTTATAATCTCTATAACTATCTTAAATAAAATAATATTTAAGTACTTATTATATAAAAATAAGAATACCTATAATAGCTATTAAATAATAAAAAATCCTTAGTATAATATAATCTTATTAATATTAAACTCTAGTAATTATATTACTAATTTAATTACCTTTTTATTAATAGGCTATATAAACTACTAATAAGAGCTAGCTATTCTATAGAAAGATAAGTAATTAAGAAATTAACTAAGATCTACTAAAAATATTAATTAAATATTAAAATCCCTTAAAAATTTAAATTTATAATTTAAAATAATTTTAAATTTAATTATTATATTATTATAAATATTATATATCTTAAGAGTAAATCTATATTATATATTATTAATAAAGTAATTATATTTAATATTACTTATTTTCTATTTAATATATTTATATTAACTATCTAAAAGGTAATAAAGATATACTAGATTAATATCTATATAGGATTATCTAATTAGGTAATTATTAACCTAGGAAAAAGCTTTATTAGTAAAAAATTCTACTAAAAAGTAAGAATAAAAGGTATAATTATATTAATTATATTTATTAAAGTATATAATTCTATTAGTAAAGTTAAATAATATTATATATTAATTTAATATATATATATAATTATATAATAAAAGGATCTATTTATAAAAATAAAAAAATACTCTTTAGGTAATAGTAAAAGCTATTAATAATATTATTAGCCTAAATAATATTATACTTATATTTTTAGTATTTAGATTATACTTATAAATAATAAAGGACTTTAAATCCTTACTAAGTATAATAAAATATACTAAAGTAATCTAAAAAGTAATAATAAAGGTATATAAGATTTATACTTAAAGGTAAATTACTAATACTCTTATTATATATAATAGCCTTAATATTTCTACTATTCTAAATCTCCTAATATTATTATAGATTTATATATATTAAAAGAAAGTAAGATAAATAGGATTATATATACTTATTATAATTAAAGGAAAAACCTATATTATTAATAATATCTATAGACCCTTTAAATTTTAATTAATAGCTATTAAACTATTTCTTAAAAACCCTAATAATAAAAAAGCTCCTTAAGAGATATTAATTAAGTACTCTAAGGAAAATAAATAAGAAGATAATAAGGATTTTATTTATAAATCTTAATCTTTAGTATTAATAGAAAAGAGAAGAAAAGGATAATCTTAAAAGAATATTATTAATATTATCTTAATATAATTAATTTTAAAAAGAAGTAAAAAATAATTATAAAATAATTATATTATAATTAATATAAATCTAATTAATTAATTTAAAAATAAAACTAAATATATTAAAATATTTATATTAATAAAAAAGAAATCTAATCTTAAATTTATATTTAAATTCTATAAAAAGAAGATTATTATAATATTTAGACTATTATTTAAGATATTAATTATAAAGGAGATTAAAGAATTAATTTAATATAATATATTTAAGTTTATTTTATTTAATAAGAATATATATAATAGGATTAGAATCTTTAAATTATATATTATAAATAAGGTAAAAAGTAAAAATATTAAATTATTATATAAGATATTATACTTAGTTATTTAAGGCTATACTAATAAGAGTAAGAAGATAATTTTTATATAATTATTTATAATTTAAAGATATAATTAGAAACTAATTTTAATATTAATATTATCCCTAATTAAGAAAGATATTATATTTTAGCTCTGAGATATTATATAGGCTTATATATAATTAAAGATAAAATTAAATATATAAGCTTTATATATCTCCTACTAAGTATTTAATATAAATATCTAAAGAATATAATTATAAAAATAATTATATTATTTTATAGAATACTAAAAATAGAAAACTATTAATAAATAATATATAATAAATATTATTTAAAGAAGCTCTAAATAATTATATTTATTTTTAACCTATATTTATTAATATTATTATAAAAGAACCCTAGCTTTATAATTATTAGAATATAAATAAATAATATAATTAGTATATTAGACTAAGTATTTCTAAAGCTAAAGAAGGAGAAGCTTATAAAAGCTACTTTTAAAGCTAAATCCTAAGAAATACTAATAATTAAGGAATTACTTATATTTAATAATATAATTATTATTCTATTAAATATAATAATATTATAATAAAGTAAAAAGGATAAAATAAGAAGATTATACTAATTAAAACTAAGGACCTAAAAGCTATTAAGTAATAATATATAGAATAATAAGTAAAAAAAGTATATATTACCTTAATATACTAACTAAAGGCATACTATAACCTTTCTACTATAGTGTAATTCTAAGAGCCTAATAATATAAAAATTAAGGCTTTATTTAAATAAGTACCTTAAGTAATAATAAGAAAACCTTAACTATAGACTTATATTTATTCTACTTAATCTCTTAATAGTAAAATTATTTATATTTATTAATAGTATATTTATAAATAATACTAATCTTTCTTTATAACTTAGGTTTATTATAATTCTTACTAATAAATAACTAAATGATAGAATATTTAGAATAGATAAGAATATTATTTGTTATAGCTTAACTAAGTATAGAAAAATAATCTAAAATATATTAGTATTAATAATCTATAATATAGTTATAGGTATAAATATTACTTATATAATTTTTATAACCCTTAACTAGATTATTAATTAATTAGAAATACCTTATATTCCTATAATTATATATATAGATTCTTACTTACTTTATAAGTACCTTATAAAGCTAAAAATAATAAAGAAAAAGTACTTAATAATTAATATAATAGCTTTATAATAATTATATAAATAATAAGAATTATATAAAGTTAGATAGATTAATAGAAAGGATAATCTAGCTAATATATTTATAAAAAGAAGCCTTAATTTAATACTAAAGTAATTTATTTTAACTTCTTTATATTATTTCTATCTACTATCTAGCTATAATATAATAATCTTTTAAAGGAAAAACCTTATACTTAGATTACTATTAGTATTAAAACCTCTAGAAGATCTATATCCCTAAGTTATATTCACTCTTTAATATAGAGTAAGCTACTAAGGTTAGCATTTAATATAACTAGCTAAAATTTAGCTTTAGATATTACTAGATTTAAACTAATTTAGTTTATCCTTGACTAAGGTTCCTAATCTTAGTTACTAATTTAACTATACTAGTAGTATAGCTAATATATTACCAGCCCCTAATTATATTATAAAGTCTAAATTTTTAATACTAAAAAATAATTAATTTTATAGCTAAAATCAAGGTCCTTTAAGTAATACACCTTTTCTAGGCTGACATAGGTTTTCTGGGCCTACCTCGGGACAAGGTGTGAAGGCGTGCGTGCCCCACCTTACGCCTACGGGTAGTGGTAAATTATAGTGATGCAAATAAAATAATGAAAGTTTTAGCCCTGCATGCCACCCGCTAAGAGGGCTACTGGGGCCCATTCCCCATTACTCTTTCGGTTAGATAAATTTGTAATAGAAAATCTGGGTTTCAATAAGATACAAGCACTTTATATAATACAAATAAATAATCCTGCCGTCTCCTTTCCATGATGTAGCAGTGATGTGAATTAGTTATACTTGTGCCTAATTCGCTTGTGCCACCCTACACGACATCATCACCAATTATTCCGAGATTACAGGTGGATCATCTTGGTAATTGACCAATGGCCAGGGACAGATAAGACGACCCACTCCCCTGCCGGTCCGGATTTATGTTGAGCCCTTGTCCTGTGTTGGTGGCTGGATGGGACCAACACGCTGCCCAGTGCGTAGTCCAGGGGTCGCCAAGCAGCAACTTGCATTTTCCGTCCAAGCCGACTCTGTTTTGGTCTAATCAGCCTCCTAAAAACCACAATTCGGGGCCCGAGATACCATTCACATGTCTTCCAGCGTCTCATTTAAGACTGCGTCTTCTCTTCCACAGCCAAAATCTTCGAGAGGCGCTTGTGGGCCGTGCCACAAGACAAAGGCAAAATGCACCTTTGAGCCTGGATGTAGACAATGTGCCCGATGTTGCACTGTAGGGCGGCAATGTCTTCCCAGGAAGAAGAAGCGCATGGGACGCCGTCCTGCCGCAGACCTTTTCCCACATGGATGCGCTATTCTAGAACTTGACGCCGATGGTGATAACCCATGTATAAGAGGCGAACCGGTCAACCCACACTCATCTCTTCCCAAGCCTGAACTAACTGACCTGGCCAATCTCTCCGAAACTCTCACGTGGAACGCCCAGAATATTGAAATGCTCAAACCATCAATATTTTGGGATGCGTTTGACTTGGCTGGGATGGCCTTTGGCTCACCACATATTCACACCCCCGACCCCCCCATCCAGGCCTATCCGGAGCTTGGTCAGATGCTGGATACAAAGGAAGGGTTTTTCAGTGCCCATCGAAAATTCATGCTGGGGCAATGCTTTGTCGAAGAATTTCAGTATGCAGTACGCTCCGTATTTGCGCGGGCCCCACAGACCCTAGGACTAGCATACTCGACTTGTTTGCATATATTGAACTATCGACAAGTGCGGCCTCGAGGCTTGGAAGGAATCGATGTCAAGTACGGCTCTCAATGTCTCGACTTACTCATGCGTTCTTCTTCTTGTGTAAGAAATGTAGAGGATGCAGCTGTTGTTATCATGATGGGCCAAGTTTTATTGGTCTACAACATGCTACTCTCTGGACCCTCATCGCGTACAATTACACAGGGCGTATTGCTGGCCGTCAAAGATTGGTATCCGGCTCTGATACAGCAGCCTCACCTTGATTCGATTACTCTTACACCAATTCTTATCGACACAGTCGACTGCTTGGTTCGACGACAAAGGCCAATGGTTCGTCTTCCTAATGTCGATAGGTTGATTCTTGACAGAATCTTGGGTCTCTGTTCGTCACTCTTGCCGCTGTTATTCGACTTGTGCGAGCAGAGCTACCAGGTCAAAACAAATGGATTGGACGGAGTCTCTAGGTATCCTGAGTTTGATCCTTACACGGAAATAGAGAAAAAGATAAGGTCATGGGCTCCTCCGATATCCCCGGGCCTGTTTACAAAGTGCCAGGGCTCCGAGATTGCGGCCATCTTAGCACAGGCCCGTTCTTACCGTATCACGTGTCTCCTGGTTATACATCGCTTGCGGTTTCCTCTTGGCATTGAGGATGCTGTCGGCGAGGAATATGCAAATATCATATTGAACGAGTTGTCCTTCATGACCCGGTGGCCCACCAATGGGCCGACAGGGTTTGGGCTGGACTTCCCACTTCTGGTAGCCATGATGGAAATGCCAGGATCAGGCGGAGATTTGTTTCGAGCTTTCGGCCCGCTGAGATTTCAGCCTCATATCTCGAATCATATGATTGACTTGGTTGCATTCGTTAGAAAAGCGTACAATGATGGCTATGATGGGTTATGGTTTGATTTGGTGGAGAAGAGCACAATGGACATATTAATACCTTGATGAGCGCGACGTGGGATAAAAGATTACATAAAAGATGTTATCAAACAAATAAAATAAGGTTATTGAACTGTTTTGAAGTCGATCTGGTGGACGCCACATACAAGGCCAATTTCCTACTCAGGATGTCGAAAGCGCTACCTATTTGGGCATGAGAGACGCTTGTTCTTCGTTAGACAGCCATCGTTGTGGTTAATTTGGCCTAATGAGCGGCCAAGTTATAGAAGATGATATATCCGAGTTTGGTTTCTGTCTCACCAGTTAGTTAGTGCGTCATTCCTGACACATCAAACAAGGCGTGTAATTTCCGAACCCCAGAAACGGAGCAAATAAGTCGATAATTTACATGGAAACAAAGTGCTTAATATGGCATCTGCTCTTACTCTACGTCCCTTCTCTGGCTGGCATATACCCCCTCTCTTAATCGCCACTGCCTTCACCTTTGGCGGCCTCCTCCCTCTGTGGAAGCCAGTCAGGGCAATGCGTGAATTTTGACTTCCCGATCACATCGTCACGTCCCGGCCCGCGCAATCATGCTTTGCTGGGTATGGTTCTCGGACGTCCATCATAGGCGTAGCCATGTACACGTTCTATTTACGAGGCGACTTGGTGTCCTTGGATACAATAATGGGGCTTCTTATTTGGGCTGGCGTTGTAGATGGATATATATGCTGGAAGGAGGGCATTCTAGGTAAAGGCTGATTTAGATTTCTATTTAGCGTGGTTATTGGTGGATGGGGACTGATGGGGTTGACTTCAAGGGGCTAGGTCATGCGTATATTGTGCAAGGCTATTTCAAATGCTTGATAAAAAATGTTGCACTGCCTAGACGACCATCTGCAAAGGCAGCGTAGTCCGGACAAGTTCCCCATTCTTTCCAACCCGTATTGTTGTAAAATTCACGTGCTGACGTGACCGATGCCGTGTCAAGATTCAGCACCAGAAGATCCAGCTCATCTCTTGCAAAGGATTCAACGTGGTACATCAGTGACCGAGCAAGACCAAGACGACGAGCAGATGGCCGTACTAGGAGCTTTGCGACCTCGGCTCGGTGTGCATGGGTGACCTTGGGGATAGTGTGGAGCTGGGCTGTGGCGAGGATCTCTCCGCCGGGCTCTGGTGACGTGATGATAAACAAATGGCAAGTTTTTACTTTTGCTTCGAGCTTCGGTCCAATGGACGTCCAATATTTGTCGGCTTCTGCATCCCCCAGCGGCGCAAGAAATCCCATGGAGGAGGTTTGTGGATCGATATTGACACAGGACTGCAGTAGCGTCCGCAAAGACTCAATGTGCTGGAGAAGGCAATCCGCGGAGGTGATCTGCAATATGGGGTACTCCATTATAATATATTGGACGCTGAGCAGAGCGTATAGATTCCCAATTGTACTCTCAACATGTCCTTGTCACCCAGGCGCAACAGACTTGTATAATCTCAATTGCGCAATATCCTGTCGAATGATTACTAAATCCCAGTGACTCATTTTTTGACGATATTCCGAGGCACGCCGCTTATCAAAGGTAAAAACTGACTGGAGTAGCCCCCCACAAAAGTCGCAATCGGCTAACTAGTGTGATGGGCTGGCCCCAATAGGGCTAAAGCGATAGCTAGCGCTACGGCCATCAGTGGATGTTTGTCCACTATCCAATTGAGGCAAAAGGCAAAAGGATACGTATTGATCAAAGCCGCTGGTAGCTCCAATCAACTAGCTATATAAGGCACTGAGGCAAAGCCTCAGTCTATAACAACTAGCATGCGTCAACGTCAACACCTTGGCGTGGCTTGTATCTTTATCCATTCATGGAATTTTGAAGTACATTTTTTTGGTTACTTTAATGGGATTAAACGTCCTTTTCATAGTTGTCTGGTAATATTTCAGCTGCTTCCCCCCCTCCGTCACCTCCCCTCCTCAACCTCCTACCGGCATGTGCACCACTATGTGCACCACTCGCATCCCAGTCGCTTGATTATTCTTTGTCACCACCAGAACCAGCCAGATATTCCACGACTTCGGATAAATCGGACATTTCCTCTTTCAATGACTGTTCAGGGCTAGAATGGTCCCACGCATTGGCTGGGTCGACTGGTACGGAGTAGGCCTAATCTGTTTTTCGCCTCCTGATGTGGAGCTTCAGCAACCTCACATTGTTTTCAGGGGTTCGTCTGCCAGAAATCTCAACATTTGCTATCATGTTTCTTAATCGTTAGATTGGCGCTGCAAGGCTTGCTAGGTGGTCAAATGGCCCACTGTGTCGCAAACGTCGATGGTTGGTCGACGCGCTAAGTGCAAACATGTGCCAGTTTGCCGCATGCTCCTCCATGATTTCTGACGCAAAATATCGGAGAAAGAGTTGGCAGTTATTCCAAATAACATCGTAAGAATCAAATTTCTCTAGCATTGACGTCCGCACTGTGTCCACCTCTCTCTTTGACATTTGCGTCCACCTAATGAGGCTGTAACTGAAGGCACTGACCGCCTGTGAGGATGAAAAGCTGACAAGGGAAGCCACGAGTTGGTTTTTATCGATGTTATAAGGTGGAATATTGAATTCTTTCTCTGAATCTCCTATGCTCAACCATCTGCCTCATCAACTTTCGAGTCCAGCAGTGGATAGACCCGCCGAACTTCATATTTGAAGTTGTGCGTGACGAGAATCCAATTCTTTACTTGGCCATGGCGGATGTGATGGGAAATCCACACCCTCTCTCCGTGGTTAGTATATGACTCTTGTTTAAGGCGAAGTTGCGATGCATTTTGGGTCTCGGCTTCTAAACTTTCACTAAGAGAGCTGCCCCAGCTGGAGGAGCATGATTTGGTAGACCGTTTACGATGGCGAATCCAACCAACGATGGAGATGGGAGATGGTCAGAAACCCGGCAATAACCGGGATTACGACGGCAATAACTGGCAAAGCACCCATTTCCCGCTGGGGTTGGATATGGGAGTGTTTTTCAGGTTAGATATGATGCGGCCTTGGGTTAACAGGGGATGAATACTCGAATAAGCCTGACACCGTCTTGTCTGTGCAAATATTGAACAGCTCAATTTTTACTGACATAGATGTACACTGACCGCCAGACTAGGCTGGTGGACATGAGAGTAGAACTTGACAGCATTCTTTAATTATAATTGAATCGGGTGAAGGGAGTGGGACAAGCGAGAGTAGAAACGCCCTTAATATGTCTCTCAGTTCAGAATATAGTGCTGTGGAAAGACTCGGCTTCTTATACGGTTCTATTATCACCAATCAAAGCCATGGGACCGAGCTCGCGTATGCACGAAACCATGTGCACCACACGATGCGGACGTTGAGAATACGGACTTCGGACCAGCTAGCAGCCTTCTAGTCCCCAAACGCTCAGGCACAGCCTTTCTCTAAATGACGGGTGTCTGGTGTGGCCTGTGTAGAGTAATCAGGGTCTCGCAGTCGGGCCATTTAGCCGGTGGAAGAATTGACAATCTATTGACTTGAGGTATAAAATATCACCATGAGTAGTCTGCTTGTTCAATATACGCTGCCATCTGGAACATGTAAAAATTGGATATTGCGATGTTAGCTGGCACATGTGAGCGAAGAAGACATGGTCAATCCAACGTCGGCTATTCACCAAGAACTAATCAACTAGTACTCGCTCCGGCTCAAAAGACGCGGGATTGATAGTGATGATGCCTCGAATGATATTGCGCGTATCTGTGCCCGTTAAAAAGATTTTACTAGACAGTTTGACTATGTTCTCTCTACTTTCGTCAGATGCACGGTATAATATGATACGTTTCATTGGTAAGATTTGGTACATTCAATGCACAAATAATTTACTCAAGTTGCATACGCTGTAAAGCCCATATCACATACTGAGAGAATTCATGGCGCTATCGACCATGTCTTGCCTTAGTTCCATCTTCTCTAGACTCGGTGTACGTTGTCCCCCGGGCACGTGTTTTGGGTCTAGAACCAGTCAACTGATGATTTTTTGAGTAGCGAGCTGTGATACTTACTTGGTTGGAAAGAGAAGTTCCTTACTGTCCTGCATATGCTCTTCATAAAGACGCGACAGGTCGCACTGTATTGAAGCTACTTCAATTTGGGCTCTTTCTCGCGATGCCGGAAAGCATCCTTCTTGCTCCCAACGCTCAATATAGGCCATTTCTTTTCCAAGTCGGCGGTACTTTTTGGTGATGAGATGACATATCTTGCAGCCCGTTGACTCATAGTTGATCTCAAATACAAGTTTCAGGCCGCATGTTTCGCCAACCCGATGTTCTTTGAAGCATTTTTCGCGGAAACTTCCCCACTTCCAATACCCGCATGCATACTGGGTCCGCTCGTAGAAGCACATGGCAAGATGACGCTGCTCCTGCATATGGAGATGTGGAAGAATTAAGATGGCGATGCGTTGTCGCTGCTCTGGGGTCGAATCAAACGACGGGATAATCACCAGAGATGGTAGATGAATCCATTTGAACCCTGGTCATTCTGGGAAACTCTACCCTCGGCTGCGATTGTGGGTTTATGTACTTGTTGCTGTGGGCCCACTCCTCGTAATCCAACAACCAACAACCAACATCACCAAGGTAGGTAGCTGTTGTTGGTTGTAATCATCCTAACCCCTGTTTTTCTGTTAGTCATGTGACTCTAATTTCGGAGTAATTTCTGCATTTGATGAATGTCAATCAGGTACTTAATCCCGCGGAGTTCTTCGCATCTCTGGGCCACTCAATTCTAATTCTACCATTACTTGTTGCTAGCATCAAGTTTATAGATAACAATTGACCAAACATCCAATTAAATGGGCTTTGAGTAAGGGAGCTACGCAAACTTCCCTTTTGCATTGTGGAACGCAGTTCCTCAAGACTCCTCGTCACTCATCAGAAGGCTGTAGCTTGGGGCTGGGGCGTGGGCTCAATTTGCGGGGGATCTAGTTATGCAACGATTGAGCCACGATGATTTATTTGACGATGAGGGCGCCTAAGATACCTGGGATTTGGGCGATTCACGTCAAGTTATTTCAATTTGCATACATTCTCTTTTGCTTCTCTTCTTTCAGCCGAACTTCAAACTGCGGAAAATCCACAATTTCGCCCTTGAATTGGCCTGCGACACAGCCAGTAGAACGATGGCAGAGAGCGCCGGACCCGCTCAGATTGATCCGATGTTCATTTAAAACTGGGCTATCCGACTGGGTTCCATCAACTCAAGGACACAAAGTTCTGACTCAACACGAACCATCTCATGAAGGGGTCTTTACAGTTAAGTAAATGCACAATGCATTTATCAGCAGCTCCGTTATTAAGCCCTTCAAGTTCCTCAGCTTCGGTTCCGTCATTTCACATTCTATCGGACCCATCATTCACAATGCTGCCCTCAGCTCCTTAGGCCATTCTCATCATTACGGGATAACAGAGTCTTCGAACTTGGAGGAGGCTTTAGAAAAAAACGCGACAAGGGGATTTCGGCGGCCTAAGTTGTGCCAATCTACATAAAAATGCTATAATACCACTGCTTGATGGCTTTTCAGATGACGCACGAGCAATTATAGCTGTGAACACGATGTATCCACGATGGCTGGTTTTGAGCCAAACCACAGAATTCCACGGACAAAATATGTATTGGATTGGTATTAAATATTGCATACAGAATAACCTTAGCCCAGTCAACACTGTAACTTCCAAAACAACGGCTCTGGTTATTGGTCCTGGTGGGATGGCGCACGCAGCTGTATACGCACTACTGCGGCTAGACGTTACAAAGATTCTAATTTGGAATCTCACGTTGTCAAAGGCGAAAACACGGTCGCGAAATTTCAATCAAATATACCAGTCGATGCAAAGCGAAAAAGCTCCATCAAACAAGAACGTCATCGGTCCAGTTTCGGTAATCTCGTCGGTTTCTGAGACTGGCTTTCCTCCTGGATTTATTCCGCCTACAATAATAATCTACGCTCTATCAGATGGAAAAGAAGTCCCAGTCGCGTCCTCTGTTGATCTCCCAACAACCTGGTTCGGTAACCCCGCCGGTGGAGTTTACATCGAGGTATGATTCTGGATATTGTTATGCCACGTCTTATTTTTTTCTTTTTCGGCAACCACATTCTGATGCCAGCTTATAGTCTGCGTATAAAATTCAGTCTTCAGTCTTGATGGGCGAGTTAATGGCCATGACGCCAAGAAACTGGATAGCAATTGGCGGGCAAGAACTTTTAATAGAGCAAACGCTTCCCCAGATCGAGTTACGGACTCTACCCCGCGAAGATGTGCGAAAGGCTGTCGGTTTATAAGCTTACCTCTACAATCGTTAAATGTGATTGCTGTGTGTATTCCTGTATTGAAATCCGTTCTACATGGGTCTTTAGCAATAATTGGGTGAGGGGATGTTTAATGGTTATTTATAAACCTGGGTAGCAGCGAGTCACAGACGGTATAGATAACACAACTAACGCAAATCAAGACAAGATATTAGCTATTCATTAGTCATTTCACTCCATATCTGATCCAGATCCACATTGGTGAAAAGATTGTCGAAATTGGGCAGATCCTCAACATCTTTAAATATCTCTAATAGCCCTGCATTGGGGTGGGACTCTTGCAAGGGAACGGAATTTGGAAGAGAGAAAGTTTCGTTTATGTCCACACCAGTCCCGCTCTCAGAATTTTGAAGAGTTTCAAAACTGTCCAGGGCTTGTCCTTGGCCAACCTTGACTAGTGACGGGGTTTCAAGTTGGGCAGAAGACGGCTCAATGCGAGCTGTGAACTCAAGTGGTAGGGAATTGACCACGTTCCACTTCTGGGCCAGTACGCGAATAACTTTGATACTCTTCTTAGCCCTCAATGGCCATATTTTAGTAAGTTCAGTCAGCATTCCTAAGCATTGACGCAGCCATCGAGTGCTCTGACGATGCAATTGACCATTTAGAGCGGTTGCATTCATCAGATGAACCAAACCAGCGCTAAGGAGATGATGGATAAGTATGGGATGCGACTTGTCAAAGGAGTGAGCATTGCGATAAAGCCGCAATAGTCTTATTGTATCAGATGCGGCGCTTGTTATCGAGCGCAATACGAGCAGCATACTGCTCGAACCCACGGTATCTTTTTCAGCGAAATTTCGAGGCCTCGAAAACAGTCGTAAAAACGGCGTGACAGTGACGAGGATTGCCATGTGAAATTGCAGATGAAAAAGCAATACTGACTTTTCCAGGTTTGGCGATAGTTCGAGTCGGTTGGGTTTCGATTGAAAGAAGTTGTTGAGATGATCAATAGTTGAAACGAGAAATCCAATTTGTTGTGACGTCGGTTTGGTCTCGAATGAAGGGGCAAAGCTACACCGCGGAGGATTAGCAAGTCATTTATATACATCGTATCAGGTGGAGTTACATTTCGTCCATTGCCCCATCATGAGTATACCATAATCTACACTGCCACGCGAATGACAACTCTTTTATCGACGACATCTCGGGGTCGAAAGTGCTGCCAAAGTCAGGGACGTTGACTCGACGCCATGGAAGGGCACAATTGCGTCCCAGTATCGTTATAGCCGACTTGTCGATAAAGTAATACATCCAAAACGTTCTTATCTCAGGCGAATTCGGACGAAGGGATCGTGCAGCGCACTCGTCAACAGCAAGGACGTGCAGTCTCAGATGAACACACAAGCCACCAGCCATGGATATGAACATCCAGCCGATATGATCTTTGCCCAAAGACAATGCGCGGAATGAAAGTATGCAGATACCTTGGATGACGGAGAGGTTAGGTCTTGATCGACAGCAGTCAAATACCAATTTCTCGGCATACTTGGCAAAATCGTTGCTGATTCGAGCCATTGTAGCATCACTGCCGCTGAGAAATGCGGCACCAACAGCAAGGATAGCAGTATGTAGGAACGTCTCATCAAGTGTTTGACATGGATAGCTTTCGAGAAATGATGCTGATTCGTATTGTGTGAACTGATGTTCTTGGTTGATGCTGTCAAGAAATGTAGACGCAAGTTTTGACATTAGATTTGTATCTTCGACGTAACGAAGAATCTCGGCCGGTGGCTCCATGTGTTTACCATCGATGGAAGGATTATCTCCATCATTGCATTCATACGGTACAGCGGTTTTGTCATCATTCACAATAGCTGCACCATCGCCAAGATTAGTTCTCCACATCATGACACTCAATTCTTCCATTGCGGTCTGGGATCTATCTTGGCCATCAAGCCCTCGATCCCCAAGCGTGTTGTTCAGATCTGGCGCATTCTGAATGCAAGCATATTGAGCGGCCTGATTGGAGATCTGTGGTTGCTCCGGTAAGTGCTGTGGGGAAACATTTCGGTGCCCTGACTGGTTCACGACTGCTAGAAGGGCTTGGACTTGCTGTTCCAGTCCGTGAACGTATTCTTCATCCCAATACTTTCGCCTGGCGTTCAAAGAGACAATAAGCAACTACCCAAATTAGTTAAAGGATCGCTACCCTTGGCTTACTTTCTATGGCGCTTCTCGGTCATGTAAACGCAAGGTGTCCCCGTTTTTTGGCATGGGGAACATTCGGGCTTGAGAGCATCGCACTTGAAAAGTCTGAGTAGATGGTCAACGAGAATTGCGATTGCTAAGCTCACCTTTCGTTTGCCGGATCGGCATCGCTCACATGCAAAAGCCATCGGATATAACAGACAGCGACGTATGCCGGCTTGCATTACCAACTCTCTCAGTTTAGGCACACGACACACTTGCTCCGCTCTACCACAATGCTACTCGGACGTCATAGAGCTTGGCCACGACTGCCGAAGATACACCATAAAAATGACGGAGTTTAACCTAGTTTGCTGGTGGGGTTAGCGGGAACGTGCGCGAAGAGTAACGATATGACGACCATGCAAATTTGGCTATCCCCATCCAGAGATATGTAGACCTTTCCGAGTGGTGGACAAAAGCATGTCTATAAGTGAAACTATTAAGTACTTGCTAGCAGTTTTGTAGTATTCCCGTCAAAGATTCACTATTAGCAACCGTTCATTCTATATTATTATGCTGCATTGTTCATGAGGATATTTTGGAATCCATCGCCAACCATAGGATAGGAAGACTTCAAAATTTGGTAGGATAAATTTTATTTTGAAGTGATATACAACAAGATACCACTGACGTCCATGCTGTGCCTGGCCGTGCTAACCGCAAAGCTGCGAGCCTCACATCAGCCTACACCACCCACCCCCCAACGCCTCTGGCAGCCCTCCGGGGGCCCTCCCGGGGGGGCCTTGCTATGCTTAAAGATACCCTTCCTTTGATTTTTTTTCTCTACATATTTCTTCTTCATTTATTAATTTGATTTATTTAAATTTCCATTGATTTTAATACAAGGAGTAGAAATTTCCCCCTGTGCTGGGGGGCGCCCCTCCTGGGAGGGTCCAGCGAAACCTCCGGCCCGCCCATAGCCCAAAAAGGCAGGCCGGTGAAGGAGCGGTAAAAAGGACCAATTGCTGCTAAGAATTTTAAGGTTTTGCTTGTATTACTACTATAGGCCTCCTATTAGAAGAAGTAAATCTAGAAGGTGCTTATTACCTTCAATAGCTTTGCTTAATTATTACAGAGTTTATTATGAGATCTATACTGCAATAAATTTTTATGATTCAGCCCGTTCTCAAATGAGTACTTCAAGAAACTTGTAGTATTTTGTCTATCCTTGACCTTAATCAAGCGTAGCTACTAAACTACATGATAGTGGTATTTATAAAATTTACTACTTCAGACCAATGAGCACATTGCTACTTGGAAGTGTGGAACGTTGTCCGGTGCGGAGGGATAACATCCGCATGGATAACAAAGTGGGTCTTGATACTCCCGTCAAGGGTAGCAGAATGTTCACCAGCTACTGTTGAGACTGAATGCTCCATGGACGAATTATTGCACTTGTGATTGAGGGGGGTTGGCTGTGTCAAAAGTTTCAATTTATTCTCGGAACAATACCAACTATTTTCCCACAGAGACGAATTTGCCGTTGGCAATTTCTGGAGCTAGTGGCTTATACCTCCATTTATGGAAGTATGTAGGGGTTGAACCAGACTCGCCATTGCCTATAGCATATACCCCAAGCAAACTGCCTATAAAGCGGAATTTCATTAGTCATCAAATCGATTGTAGCAAGTGTAGACATAAGAATAGACCGTATATGATGGTTAATATTTACTCACCGTGGAAAGGTCCGGATCCGCCAGAGATAACCTAGACACTGACTTCTCTAGTCCTGATTTGTTTACGTGGGATTTTACTAGAGGAAGCGGATAATATATACTTTGCGTCCTTGGTCGCTGATTCTGTCATTCTGATAGGCTTTCGGAGCCATTGTCGTGGTATAGAGATTGTTTTGATCTTTGGCACGGATATTTTTGTTCCCCCCGACGCTTCAACCTGTAATTGAAATTTTAGCTCAGTTTTGCCATTTGATGAAGCTGGAACATTAATTATGCTCATATCAATGTGGTGGTACTGGGTCAGGAAGACCGGAAAACCGGCCTCAGTGGCCTTTGTTTGGTTGAACAAAAGGTCGACGGTGAAGGTGAATAATAAGCTTGATTGCTTTCGTGATATGGAGCTAAAACCATCTGTTAATGGATCAAACCCACTGTCCGCTGTCAAGTTGACTCTGGAAGGTAAAAGTCTGAGTTTATATCGATGTCCGGGACACAGAACAAAGATTGCTTGGGCGGGCGCCAATACAGGAAATGCCTCGGGATTTCAGAACCGAGTGCAAGGTCCTCCTCATCCCCTTCATCAGCCCAAGGCTCATCTCCTGGGATATCTTTATTCTAGGGCGGCAAAGGCTCATCCATTACCCCCATCGGCCTTTCATTGCAACTCGATTAGGTATTCTAGATTACAAATGGCGCCGAATTGGGCGTCATCTCAGCCGAGTCTTACATCATATCACATGCGGTGCGGTCTTAAACAAACGAAAAGCTACACGAAGTGTCATGGTTGAGGCTGAATGACGCCCTGCCTCGCCGGTTCGGATATTTAAATGACTCTTTAAATGTAAGAGGTGTCATCATATCAAAACTTTGTCCTTTATTTCTGCATAGTTTTTCATTCAATACACTCTACCAACACTGAGCTCACGATGCATTCATCGCATATATGTGCCGTGCTAGCTTCTAGCATTGTGGCTGCCACGATCACCGTTGATCGTGTCCTGGAAATCGGCAATTTCAACATCAACCAAGGTCATCTTCAATCGCAATTCAGATTTAAGCAGAGCAATTGATTTAATTTTCACTATATATTGACTTTCAGTTACATATGGCGGCCTGACACCATTCTGAAGTGGCCTAAACAAACAAAAATGAGGAGCTCTGAACCAAGTTCGAGAAGATGCTCGTCAAAGACTCCCCCCAAATTTACCCATTAACTATGGATGAAGAAGAAATTGTCTCATCGAGGTCTAGTGGCCTTAATAGCTGTAGTTTAGTCGGATCTGTGAGTGCCGTGACCATAAATACACTTTGGGTCAGAGCAAGTACCGCGCTGGTTCTTGAAACACTGTCCCCGGCGTGCAAAATAACAAAGCGCATCGAATTCGGCATCACTTAATTTTTGGTGACGATGGACCTTTGAACAACCTTTGCATTCTCCTCGCAAGAATAGCCAGCAACAAAGATTGAGCCTCTTAATTCGCTCAAAAACATGCTGTTCAACACTCAATGGGCGGTCCGCCAGCTTCCCATTTACCGAGACCGGACCCAACCTCGCGTACTGATTTGCAGGAACCATGTAGGAAAATACCTGGGGTCCTTGGACAGAGTTATATGATCCATCTTGAGAACCAACAAATGTAAACACGTTGCGAAATTCAGCAACATGTTTAAACCGGAGATTTTTTATCGACGGTGGAGCAGGTCCCCCGAAGAGCAACGTGATACGCTCCAGTGCAGACTTGTCCGCGGCGAATTGTCCAAGAAATGGAGCATACCCTGAGTCGTGACAACAAGCCAGGATAATATGTTTGCATTGCGGACTTTCGATGAAGAACTTCAGACATTCTGCAGACCTGATATTAATCACATGGACATTTGAAAAACACAATGGCCCGTACCTCTAATTTTGTTATCGGCCCTTTCCTTACCAGGGCCGACATCAATGAAGTCAAACAACGGCAAACGGCTACTAAAGCCTGAGCAAAAAGCCCTTAGCTGGAACATGTCCTTCACTTGCTTGCCTCGAACCAACTTGTACCCCAGGCCATCCAGGTGGGCAAAAGCCTTCGCAACGACGTCGAACACGTCGGAATCATCCACAACATTTCTCATATACTCTTGAGTTGCTGTTAGAAGTTCATCTGCTGCTTCTTCTCCCCCCGTGGAAGCATTCGTCATGAACCTATCTTGGAACTAATTTCATAAAAAGTTAGCGCTGCTTCAACCTTGATTGTGTAATGCCAGGCCCTACAGAATAGCCATCGGCATCAGCATCGATCAACACGACCACAAATGGCCGTCGTTCCTAGTAAAATGTTAGTCAAAGAGTATGATATCGCCCTTGGAAATTTTGTCCAGTACCACCGCTTTCCCTCTGCCACGCAGATCGATCATGTCCTTCTGCAGTCGTCTTCGCGCATCCTGCTCAGTTTGAAGGTCCAATTCCGTTTTTCTGAGTTTTTCATCCACATCATCGAGTTTTCGTATCAGCTCCTATAATATGGAATCAATAAAAGGGTAACCATGATGGGATGGGATAGATTAAAATTCACGTCAACCAGTGACCACCGTTGTTCCTCAACATTTCGGAGTTCCTCAAAACGCTGCCTGTATGGCTGCACCTCAAGCTCCATCGTTGAAGATCAGCTGGCGAAAACAACTTTGTCAGCTACACGGAAATTGGAGAGATTTATCTTCGTCCATACGCAATGGTCAACGTGGGATTTAGGCCACAGCTGTGTTGCTCGTGAAGCGGGGTAAGTCAGCAAGGCGTGATTTGAATGGTGGATGTAACATGCATCAGCCCAGTGTTGTGGCTTTTAACACTGTCTGGTTGGGCCGCCACGCATATACATGATATGATTATAAAATCAATAATTCATTTTAATTGGAAAACATAATAATAAAACTCCCTAGGATACGATAATTTGCATCCATTTCTATAGTCTTTCAAAATCGATCAATATACACATCAGACAGACATCAAGCATTTCAATGAGAACCCTGGCCTTCCAAGTCTACAACACTCATGCTAACCTAGATGATTACCAGTAGCTCAGTGCGTTTTCGAACTTGGTCATTCTTGAAATTAGGTGTAGTCAGCATGAGGAGGCATATCTGTCGTGTCTTGCCATTCAAAAGATGCCGAGGTCCCACATCAGCTAGTATCGTATCTTATCTGGTGATGCTATGTGAATCAACTTTTGTTCCGCTGTAATGTAACTAATCTTAAGCTAGTATTATGAAGGGTCTAGAACGGTGTATCCAATCACACACGGAATACAGCCATGAAATCAGAGTGCCTTAAGCAACCCAAACGGCTGGAACGTGTTTATTGCAGTCTATTCTAAAGTATATATAGTCCTGTAAGCACCAGCTATTTAAAGGCTGCTCTCTATGTTCCTGATATTTGTCCTCCAAATAGCAAAGAAGTGAATGCCATGCTCCTTCATGCGGCTAGGGTCGGTTTGGAAGTAGTTGGATGAGTCAATCATCATCTGCCGATTCAGGATCAATTTGGAAATTGAAATTGTTCGCAGTAGAAGCTGTGTTAACAATGTAGTGATGAATTTTCTGTCGCTCATTTGAATCTATACCCAAAAGGTCAAGGGGCTTCTCGTCGTTTATAAAGAGATCGAGTGCATCTGCCAGAGCATCACACCTTCAATTTCTTGAGGACGCGGGCCAGGAAACATCCGGTCTAGCAATTCATTTATCGAGTCTTTCTTTATCAACTCCTCATCGGTGTGTGGGTCGTTTGGGTCGATGGCATTTGCGCATCTGTAGAGTGACTTCTTTCCAGGCTCTGGATTCTCCATGACTGTGATCAACCATAGTTGACTGGGTGTACCACAAAACTTGTTGACGTGGTTAAATAGTCATCGACTGGTGTTTCGAATAAAACATCGCTGGTGAGAAGACTTTCGGGCCAACTGTGTCCTCTGACGGGGATGTTCAAAAGTTTTTGATTGGCGGACTTTGACCCATCAGCGCCGACTAGGAACCAGACTCGCTGTGTTTCATGCTCGCTAGTCTCGCCGTTCTGAAATGTTGCCTCGACAAATCCCACGTGGTCTTGAATGGAGACGAGCTCGCAGTTCCAGTGAATAGAAACAAAGCCAGTGCCCAAAGCTTCGTCGAGAATAACACTGGCAAGCTCGCTCCGAGGCAGAAGGATCGAACCTATAACTATAGGGTGAGAATTTGGATCGCCAGGTGGGTAGTATATATGGGCAATAACATCGCCATATCTCTTCCTCCTTGGCCATCATCAACCAATGGCTTCCTCCATAACACTCCTTTGGGCAAATAACCAGCTTCAGTGACTTTATTAAATACTTAAGCTTTTGCCAAAGTCTCCGAGGTAGCCCCGTAGTATCCTGCTGCCCTAAATGCAGAGTCTAAGGCGGCTGTTTTCTTAAAGACCTTGACGCGAATGCCACATTGTGCCAGTCGCAACGAGGTGAAAAATGCAACTGGTCCCGCTCCTAAAACTATTACCCGTGTTTCTATATTCTTGGATTCTTCAGGGGTTGGCGAAGTCATATTGAGGTTCAGTGTTTGTTTCTTTGTGTACAATCACGCTATTTGATCATACAAATGGGATATCAAAGAATAGGAAAACCAATTATTTTCATAGATTATGTCGAATCTATTCTTGTAATGGAAAGACTGTTGGTATATACATCAGTCCAACACCATCTGTCAGCCCTTCCCCTATCGGCGTTGCATGTCAAGAACAGACCGACATCAGAGCCAACAAGCAGATCACCATCGGCTGTCTGACGAAAAAAGATGCCGGCCGCCGACTTAACAATTGGCAACCATCGAATAGGAATAACATGAAACATGACACAATATCATCCATTTGCTCTGGCTCGTCTTCATCCATGCATCTAATTTTCCCAGTTGAGCTTGTTCAAGGCACGCCGCTTGAGGTGATGCCTGATTAGGAAATACCAGCTAGCGGCTCGCTGGCATCATCCCAGTGCCGAATTGCCGTACTACGAATCAGCCGGTCGTTTCATCTTGTTCTTGTGGTTTCGAGAATAATTATGGGACTGGGAGTATGTTGCTAATGGGCTTCATGATGTCCAAGATGGAAGATCAAAGATCCGGCAGTTCACCGCTGCTGAGGGATATCAAAAGAAACCCCAAATATTCCATAAGGCATTGGATCAACGCTAATTGTTGGAGCTTTCCTCGTCTGTTCGTATCTAACCTCCTCTTGCTAAGTTTTGTATTGGCTAGTAATATTACCAGAATATTCTTTCTCTACGAGTAGTACATGGCAATAAACTGTCCCGTAATACAACAAAGGAAGACGAATCATGTCATACAAAGTAGGTCTTGTACTACCATCACAACTAGGGTCTGAAACGTTGAGCATATATCAGCTGGCTCAGATACCAGCAAAATAAGAAACATTATTGAAAGGAATGAAGATGCTAGCTTCTCTATCAAATGCAAAAAAATATGGGATCTAAAAAAAAGGGGGGAGTTAATGAGAGGAAGAAGAGGTAAAACACCGGACCCTATAGCCACGCCATACCATAAGTCATTAGATATGTCTCTTAGTTATTGTTCTCCTCAGCTCGCTTGCCGCCGTGGTACTTTCCATCGTCGTATTTAGTCTCAGGCTTTCCCTCGTACTTGCCCTTGTGCCATTTTCCATCGTCATAAGG
>PGGA01000002.1:4135664-4258934 GCA_004380915.1 Calonectria pseudonaviculata
TAGTCGGTCTCAGGCTTTCCCTCATACTTGCCATCGTGCCATTTTCCATCGTCATAAGGAGTTCCCTTGCCCTCATATTTGCCGGGTGCCCATGAGCCGTCGTCGGCAGGCTTGGCAGTGGGAAGTGCCAGAGCCATTGCGGCAAAGGCCAGAAGTGTGAAGGAGTAGCGCATTTTGGAGAACAGGATGGTGAGTTAAGACTGATTTGAACTGGGAATTTGAGGTTTTTTTATTAAAAAAGAGGCAGCTTTGATTGAAGGGGTTGTTGTTTAGGTGCCTGTGCTGGTTGGATGAGAGGAGGATGAGGAGGAGGAGGATGGTGATGATGAAAATTGATTTCTCATGGACTCTCCTCGTTCTTAAATAATTAGGAAACCACGCCCAGCACATGATATCCAACCACAGTGATGTGTTGGAGCTCGTGGTAAGCTCCAGCAAGAGCCATGATGGCATAGCCCGCAAGCCCCAAGCATTGTCTCAACCAATATCCCACAAGTCTTGACTCGTCCTGTACGCCAAAAAGCTTCCTAGAGGTCTGGTGTCAACTTGGGATTCCTATTTTCAGACCCACTGATCCTCCGCCAACTCAGTGTCTTACACATCGGCGACTTTTTGGGCTGTGCCCGAGTTGGTTGGCTGAATTTCTCCATTACGTGATCTACGCAAGGTGCTGCGTCGACCATTGTGGTTAGTGCCCGAGTGGCTCAGCCCAGCAGAGTTCCCTCTGGAAGGGTGGTCTCAATGTACCCCGCAAACTTGTCCAGTAATCTGGTATCGAGCAGGCCTAGTCTAGCTAACAAGGGTTGTCCGCTGACAGTCTGTCCCGGACTTGACAAGGCTGCATGTGCTGAGCCACAATGAAAATGCCAGCTGATAATCGGCCGATTGAATTTAGCACATCGCGGGATGATGCCAAGTCGCTACATCGGAATGGAATATGAAGACTATTCGCACTTTATGCGTTTGTATTATGTCAACGGCTTACCATTTGCAGGAATTGCCCATGTTTATCAGACACGCTGTACAGAGGCTGAAGGAGGCTTGCAGCTTTACAATGCAGCCAGGTAAATAGTCTTGTAAGACCACGCCGGTAGAGAGGCCACATTCGGAAAGAGTTGTCATTCGGCACCAAAATATCAAGCAACGATTCCATCATGGACTTCCCCGCTCGGGCGATCTTGCCTCTCTTCCGGGCCGACTTGGCAAACAGTTCTGGCCCAGCGGTTGGACGTATCTTGCCACGGGCATGGAAGACTGCTACAAGTATCCCTCTAAGAGGCATTAGACTGGATCCCTTAAATCATCACGTGAACCGTGTGCAAATTTGTGAAACAGAGCGTACATGTTATGATTTTGTCTTCCGAACCATCCTGTCTGCGTCAGCGTCAATCATGCCGCTGCAAGAACAATGCCTTGTTTGTGTGACGGATGCAATTAAATAAGCGGTGAGAGCGGATTATGCCAGCTACATCAACGGCAGATGAAATCATGCATATGTTGCTGCGGAATAAAGCCACCGGAGACATATGTCGCAATCGTAAGGCTGCACATCTGACGCCTGGCTCACGCCTTGGCCGTAAGGTGTTGTGAGGCTTGTCCACGCCATTCATTAGAAAATAGCTTAGCTCCAGCTAGTAAGAAATGTGCCATTCCCCCCAATCCTGCTTATTTTTCTCGTATAGGAAGCGGGGAGAGCATCCAGACATAGTATCGGTAATCACAAGTTGTCTAGTCGGCCACGGCTGAACATGAACGTCTCAAATGGCATCGTCATGACAATCATCACGCTATGGAAGCTACAGAGAGTGTGATGGGACATACTTCCCAGTTTGCTCGCGTGGATCCCATCAATCTCAGACATTTTCTCTGTGGAGGGGTGCGCGACATGGCAGAATGTCTTGGTCTGGTGATCATTTCTTGGCTGAGCTAAAAATGCAGCTGAGATGAAGGGCACCTTTGAAAGAGGATTGATGCCGCGACTTAGAACTGTGGGTGGCTTTTTATTTCTTTTTTTTTTCCAATGAAATAGCTGCATAATTAAAGAATATATAAATAATCTCTGGTTTTTGCTTTCGACATCAAGAATAAAATTAGTGGTCCGAATCCCAGATGGCAACTAGAGACCTGAATCCATCTCTATTCCAACCCTAAAATTAGACGTTCATCCCCCGGGAATTGAAACCCGGACCAAGGATTAAACTAATAATTGCGCTTAATCTTGCCAGGGGAGAAATAGTGTGCTAGATGATGACCTCTGCGTACAGCTGAGCTATAGCTAGAACAAGCTACGAATGGCGTAGCCTTCAGCCGCATTTGGAGGTATCGTATTCGAGCGTGGCTATGCGTTAGCGTGGTGGGGTCCAGCAGCCATCATGTCTTTCGGAGCCATGTCCCGTCGTGGTCTAATTGCAAGACAGATTTACGAACATAAGTGTGGTCTCATGTTACAATATCTTTCCCTCTGTATTGGACCTCATTATGTGGTTGCCGGCAACTTCCATTAGGTTTAATTCGTGATCATGGGGGGGGGGGCGTTCGATCTCGATGCTGAGCGGTGGTGGCTAACGTAATAATCATTCATGTATTCAACCCAGGAAAAAGGCCGATGGGCTCGTTTTCATCTCCAATACGAGGATTTTTACGCTTATCCTCGGGATTTCCGCTCTAGTCTCGGCTTCCCAAGGCCTTGGGCGTCATTCGGCCACGACCGATGCCTGGGGGGTTACAATTGTAGACGGATTTCTGCGCTACGTTCGGAATTGATTTTTGGATAGTCCCGGGGTGATTACTTTGCAAAATTAAGTACACGGTTGGATCTAACGAGAAAAATGCCTTGCAAGCACCCCACAGCTACGTTCCCTATACTATTATTGATGCCCTTTCGTCCTACAATTGGACAATCCATTGTTGCAACTGACTGTGGGGGGGTATGTTACATAGGGTTTTCCACATAGTTCGACGTGGAAGAAAATGGAATCAATGACATGATTTTCCTTTTATAAGAGTCTTTAGTTGTGGCTGCCAGTCAGAACTTGTCCGCTCAACCTGGTTGCTTAGTTTAAGATATCGTATATATAGGGTAACACGTCCAGACTGAGGAGACATGACAAAACGCGACAAGGATGTATAAATTCTCTCAAAAAACATATGAAAGTACCATTATACTCCATTTGCGCAAAACATGGATAGCATCCGTCTTTTCCGAAATACTCGTGTGTTCGTTGCTGCCGGGTAAGGCCGATAATTCTACAGCGCACTCAGGCCTCACCTTGCTAGGAGCTGAACAGGATGGCCGTGATGTGATTGGGTCCATCAGTCCCGGCCAAAGCCATATGCGTCATTCCCAAGTTCCGGCCATGCCGGCACCTTGAAGAATGCGCGTCAGCGACAACACATGAACACAAGTCGAGTGGGGTAAAGATTTCCTGGAGTGAAAGACGTGTAGTAGAGCTCAAATGTTGTAAATGCGTCTCAAACTCACATGAAATACTCGCGCACAAGTGCCACCAACGGCCCGATTTTGCGACGTGTTGGCTGGCATCATCACCACCAGAAGTAAACTTCAAAAACAAATCAAATCACATCATATCCCCCCGCCCGCCATCTACTTCAAAATTGACACCCGTGATAAATCAGGCGTCATCTGAAGCCAAGAAGGCGCATGCTCCGGCCACGTCACTGGGGTCGCAGAGTCCGCCAAGAGGTACATTGCTAAGAAATTGATCGAGATTCTCGGGGGTAATTGGAAGGCCCGAGAACGATTCAAATCTAGAAAGTGCAAGATTCGCTGCAGTCATCCATAAGCACGCCGCACTTGCAGCCCTGTCGCGAGCAGTGGACAGACGGAGTTGACACGGATCTCATCGGAGCCAAACTCAGCAGCTAGGCCCTTGGTTGTCTGGTAAAGCCCGTCAGTGGTATATTTCTAACTCCGTGAGGATGCTCTTACATTAGACACTGCTCCCTTGGACGCGTTATACCACACCAAACCTGGACGAGGCCGCATTGCCCCAATAGATGAGATGTTCAGCACAACCCCACCCTGTCCCTGCTGCAAAAGTTTTGGAATAAATGCACGTGTTGCGAAAAATATGCCCTTGACATTGACGTCGAAGCATTTTTGAAAGTCGCATTTAGGAACCTCCAAAGTGGACTGGAGGGCACGTTAGCGCCCAAGGTACACGCAAATTTTGAGCGACGGACCTTGTTCTTAAAAGTTGTGCTTGTATTGTTCACCAGACAATCCACTCTCCCATAGGTCGAAATGGCCTCGCCAACCAATGCTTTCCGGTCCGATTCGCTATTGACGGGAATTTTCAAGAAGAGTATGCATTTCTACTCATTGGCTCATGTGGGGCTACGCCCCAGGCGATCCAACTTAGCAAGCTAAGTTAGTCATAAAATTATAAGATAGCCACAAAATTATAAGATACCTTATTACCCTGCCCTATCTTTATTCCTATATAATTTATATATAAACTAAGATCCTAAATATTAGGATAAAGCTAACCTATATCTATTTTTATTATTATACCCTTAGAAGCTAACCTAAAAATAGTAAAAAAGATATTATAATTATAAGTATATTTTTCTAATACTTATATATATAAAAAGAAATTAAAAGTACCCCTTATAATATAATAAGCTATTACTTAGTATAAAGATATATTATATATAATAATCTCTAGGCTTATTAAGAAGCTTAAGAATAATAATAAGAAACCTAGGCTACCAATTAATTAACTAAGGCAATTAATAAATAAAGAAAATAAGGCTATTATCTCCTTTATTATTTAAATACAAAGGTCTAGATTTCTAGCTTCTAAGCTAGAAATTAAAGATACTATTAATACCTTTCTATGTAATAAAGACCTAAAAGTATAGCCTATTAGCAAAATATAATATTCTTACTTTTATAATAATTATCCTAAGCTTTAAAAGATAATCCTAAGAATTATTAATAAATTATATAAATCTTAGGAAACTAATAATATTAAGAATACTAAAAAGTTCTTTAAATAGCTTACTAAGGCTATTAAGAATTATAGAATTAATACCTTTAAATATTAGAATATAGACTAATATAATATTAGAATTATAATACTTAAAGAGAAGGTATAATACCTTATTATATATATTAAGCAATAGATTTATACCTAGGTCCTTAATCCTTCTAATTATAAATCTTATACTATTATTAGTATAAATAGTACTATAGGGGATATAATTCTAGCCTAGATTATATTTAAAGTATTTCTAATACTAGACTAGGTATATATTAATATTAATCCTAAGATATACTTTATAATATTAAAAATAGCCTTCTTAAATAATAAAATTACTCTTAAGTAAGCATAATATTTTAATAGGCACTTATAAAGTAAATTAGTAATAATAAAGTGCAAAGGAATCTTTTTAGAGGAGTGGTTTAATTATAATAAGTTTCTTTGAGATCTTATTTAATAATATATTTAATATAATATATTATTAGTTTTTTATACTATAGATAATAGAATTTATTGCCTTCTTATTCTAGATAGCTTTACTAGTTATAGCCTTTTTATATTCTATAAATATTATATTAAATTTAATATTATTTTAGCTCCTTTATTATCTTATTTAATATATATATTATAACCTATAAATATTAATATCTTTTAATCTCTAAAAAATATATACTAAAAAGCAATTTATTATATAATATAAAGGGATAATATTACCTTTATATACCTTAATTTTATAAAGAGTTTTTAGGTAATTTAAATAATATATCTTTTAATATAAGAATATATAATAATAAAATAATAGAAATTCTTTAATAAGAGCTTTAAAAGTAAAAATATTATCTTAGCCTTTAAAAAAACTAATATTTTCCTTTTTATTACTAAGCTTATAATATAATATCTCCTTTATAAATAAATAAAGAAAAAGCAAATAATTTACCTTACTTATACCTCTCTTTTATTACTAAAAATATACTTTTAATATATTTTTAATATAATAAAATATATATAAAAGAAATATAATAAAATTTTTAGCTCTCTAATTATATAGAAGTTTAAGTAAATATAGAATATTATTATAAAAATATTACTTCTTTAGATTATAATTAATACCTATATAAATAATTAGTATATATATATTAAAAAGTACTATTATAAGAAAAAAAAAGGGAAAAGAGGCAAACTAATAGAAGATTTCTCTTATAATATTAATTTCTAAGAACTTTATAACTAATAAAAAGAATAAATTACTAAGACTTATAAAAAGGAATATAAAATATAAATTTATTTTATATAATTAATATTATTATAAAAAATAAAAAAAATAAAAAAAGAATAATAAAATAATAAAAAAATTATTATTAATAATAATAAAAAGAAATTAATATTTAAAAAATAGCTCTAATATATAAGGAAGAATAAGAAATATTTATTTATAAATATATAATAATTATAAATAACTTAATTACTTAATAAATAAATTAATAGCTTTATAATAAATATAAATTTACCTCCTAAGATTAAAAAATTAATTTTTTAGGTAAAATATACCCTAAAGCCCCTTAATATAATAAATTAAACTACCCTACCTAATAATAATAATACTATAACCTTTAATCTTACCTAATTACTTACTAATAATAAGAACAATAAAGCTAATAAAAATAAAAAAGAAAAAAACTTTCTATTAATTAAGTTACCTTAAATTTATAGGAAGAAAAAGATCCTATAATAATAATAATTATTACTATTAATTATATTATTAAGTAATTTTAACTTTTCCTTATTATTACCCCTAAAATATACCTTAATACTATACCTTTTATAATTATTATAATATATTATAAGCTATAAGAAAATCAAAGAAATTATTAGAAAAGAAAGAGCTATATAATAAGCTAAGTTATATAATTTATAGGATATTATATTAATATAAATTATATAAGGAACTATCTTAAAGGTAATAATATATAAGGGCTTAGATAATAGCTTTTACTTTAAAATAATAACTTATATATATTTAGCTTAATTTAATATCTTTAAAAAGCTTTAAATTTTACTTATTTATACCTTAATAAGAATTATAAACAATATAATAATAACAAAAAATAGAATTATCTATAAAACATAGTAAAATTCAGCCTCCGCCAATATCTTATAATTTTATAGCTATCTCACAATTTTATGACTAACTTAGCTTGCTAAGTTGGATCGCCTGGGGCATAGCCCCACATGAGCCAACGAGTAGTTTGTCTCAGCTACATTTCCCCAACCCTTTTCCCGCCAAGTGGCATTTGCCAATTAGCCGAAATGCAATGCGGTGATGTCTTATGTCGCCGACTTGCATCTCACATGCCCCCCTCCGCATTTCAACTGCCGGAAAAAGGCAGCCGTTACGGTTGAACTATGCGGTAACAATGCAGTAGTAGCTAGATACCTCTGGGAGAAGCTATTGACATAAACGCCGGGGCGCCAAACGAAATGCTACCCATATATGCTAGTGTTTTAGCTGTTAACCCACTTAATAATACTCCAATTTGCAGAATGAAATTCAATTAATGTCTCATGCCTATTCTTGTTAGAGCTTGGAAAGTGAAATCGCGAGGTTTCTGGCCGATCACTCTGGTATAATATCATTTATGACAGTTTAAGGTTAAGGCCCTGCATGGATCTTGTTTACTAATTTTGTGTCCGTTGGCAAGAAATAAAGCCGAAAGAATGAGTCAATAACAAGCATTATTAATACAGTAGCTTGATTTTTTTCAACTAGGCTTTGGGACTAAAAAGTAATAGAAGCCAATTGTCGGGCGATAAAGCGCACGGCTCTGAACATTTCTCACAAGGACTTGGCAGGATCTCGCAGCGTGGTATCATAGGTCGTCTTTATGCACATCCAACCAGAGTTTGAAAGATACAATACCGTGAATTTACTGCTCTTATTGCGTACTTATGAGCAGGGTCATTCGTCTAAATTGATATCACTACTCATTTCACAACATTTGGGCTTTTTGTGGTAAGATGATATTTGTGTCTTGCAAACCCATCAAGTTGCATCAAGTCCTCAAGGGTTAGCGTCATGGTACTATTAGAAGCTGTGCAGCCAGGATTTAGCAAGTAATGAAGGTTTGTTCTAGTTTCATAGCAAAATGAGGCGGTATATTACTTTATATATACACCTTCTAACAGCAAGATGTGCTGAGTAGCTCCACTGGAGCAGTCTTGGCCAAATTATTGGTCTTGGCAGTGACGGAACTAGGTGTCGGATGACTTGGCCCACAACCCTTTATTATCCTTCTTTCGGCCATTGTCACGGCAATATCAAAGGCATTTTGAGTGCTTGTAACCGCAGCAAGATTCTTTCCAACAATATCAAAAGCCGTTCCATGCGCCGGTGTTGCAACAGGGATAGGAAGGCCACCTTGTACAGTGACGCCTCCATCAAACGAAAGTAGCTTCATGGCAATTTGTCCCTGGTCATGGTACATTGTTACAATCCCATCAAAGTGCTCTCGCTTCAAGAAGATGGTGTCACATGGAAATGGCCCTTGAACATCAATTCCCTTGTCTCTAGCCGCTATGACCGCGGGGCGGATGTGATCAATCTCTTGTCTCCCAAAAGCACCATTTTCGCCGTTGTGGGGATTCAAAGCACAAACACCCAATCTGGGAGAATTAATTCCAGACTCCCATCTAATTTTATGTTAGTTAAGATGGATAGTGGGATAAAAATGCGGTGGTCCTTTTTTCTTCTCTTGATTCTCAACTTACCTCAACATGTGTAGCAGCTCAATAGCATTGAGAGTTGACTCCTTCGTGATCCGCTGTGCAACCTCCTCCACGCCAATGTGACTCGTAACTCGAGAAGTCCACAGCGACCCAGCAATGTTGATCTCACTGGTAGTTCCTTTGAATTTGAGTTGGTTCGCAAACCATCGCAATTCGTCCTCCTCTGTCATCCCAGCCAGTTTGAGTGAGCTCTTATTTAGAGGGGCAAAAACAATAGCATCAATCTTTCCAGCTTCAACCAGGCCCAAGGCTCGTTTCAGTTGGTGAATACTGCGACTTCCACTGGCTTTGGAGACCTCGGCTCTCGTTGTAGAATACTGAGTCACGCTATTGTCGCTGAGTATCTGAATTCCATGAGCCCCAGCCGAGCTAGAGGATACGGCAACGTGGACATTGCCAGCGTCAGCCAAAGCCGATTGAAATTCAACCTCATCGGCCAGAACAAAAATATCCGCTCTTTGGTGGTTTTCTGGATTACTGAGAAGCTTGGCGACTAGTTCAGGCCCAATTCCTGAAGGATCACCCAGCGTCACAGCTATGCGTGGGCGCCGTGGTAGAGAGTGCTGCGGCGAATCAATGATTGAGCCCATGGTGTAACCTGATATTTTCTTTAATTGTCTTGGTGTGAAAATTTGATCTAAATATGCATGTTGAGTACATATAACCAGCGGAGATGTAGGAAGTAGATGAAATTTTTCTTCTCGCCTGGCCAAATGTATTGCCAGATTCTGACTGTGATGGGTCCTAGAGGGGAACAAGCGGCACTTCCGCCGATGTTGTAGTGCCCAACTTGGTATTGGGCAACATTTCTGAAAGTGGCGCCACTGCATCAAGATCGGCACTTTCGCCGATGTCTGGGATCTACCGACCTCGACATCCTCTCTCCACTTTCCCCATGGGGTATTACCCACTCGGAACTCCGCTAGTATTCCTCTGGCTTTGAGGGGCGGTTATAAGGAACAAGATTATCTATATATACTGTCGTTTTTGAAATGGTATCATTCTTTGTACAGCTGTGTCCATTACAGAATATTTTCAACAGTCAACTTCACAACAATACTTTGACTCGCTCGCCACCATGGCAAATTCTGAGGACAAAGCAAATCATCTCGACCAACATCTTGAACGTGTTGGTACTACAGCGTCGGCCAAGTCCAGCGAGGCAGACGCCACAAACAAAGCTGGTGCCGCTGTGGACATTGCAGAGGCCCAGCAGATCGCGGCTCAATGGAGAGAGGGCACGCTAGAGGAAAAGAGACTTGTACGCAAGCTTGACTGGCGTATTCTTCCTTGCACCTGGATCCTGTATCTGCTTGGGTTCCTGGACCGAGCGAACATTGGGTATGTCGAATTTATGAAACCGGCATGCATTCCCACTAAAGGCTCTGCAGTAATGCTAAAACTGGTGGAATGGAGGATGACTTTGGTCTTACCTCTTCGCAATATTCCATTATTGTGCTTGTTTTCTTTATTTCGTATCTCATTTTCGAAGTCCTAGCCAACATGACCTTGACTCGTGTTCGACCAAGCGTATTTCTTCCGGGCTTAGGCCTCATCTGGGGTACATTCGCCGCACTCATGGGCGCGACTCAAAACTGGGGGCAGTTGGCTGGCATGCGATTCTTGCTTGGAGTTGCTGAAGTGCGTCCCGCATACCATTGTTGCTTTTATTTCTAGACAAGCAAAACAGCTTCTAACGCCATCTAGTCTGGGTTTGCACCAGGTTGCGCTTTCTTTCTTTCATCCTGGTATCGACGTTATGAACTAGCAACGCGATATGCTTTGCTGTACACATCCGTACCAATTGCTGGGGCTGTGTCTGGTCTCCTCGCTGGTGTAATCACCGATCACATGGATGGCGTTTCTGGGTTGCCGGGTTGGAGATGGCTCTTCGTGAGTGTTGAATGATTCATATAACAGTGACAGCCTACTTACGCTCCCAGATACTCGAAGGCCTTGCTTCGGTTGTTGCATCCATCTTCATCTTCTTTTTAATGCCCGACTATCCTTCTAATAGTAAGCGATTCTTGAATGAAGAAGAGAGTATACTAGCTTGCCATAGGCTCGCAGTTGATGGCATCGGATTGACACAAGGTGGAGGAGCCCAAAGGATAGGCCATTGGGCAGCATTCAAGATGACTTGTAAGGACTGGCGGGTATGGGCCCAGTGTTTTCTGTTTGTGCTCGTGACTGGATCCCAGACCATGCAGTATTTTATTCCCACGCTCGTAGAAAGTTTTGGATGGACGGGTCCAACTGGTCAATGTAAGACGACGCTCATTACATCAAGGATTAGGTCGCTGACAACCCACAGACCACACCATTCCTGCCTATATGGCTGCCTTGGTTTACGTTGTTGCTTGCTGCTGGCTGGCGGATCGGTACAAACGCAAGTGGCAGTTTATTTCCGGCCTCTCGGGTGTCGGCTGTGTGCTTTTTATTGCAGTCACTACAGTCAAAGACAAAATGGCGCAGTACGTGTTGACCATCTTCGCCTTTGGCACAATATATGGCTGTTCTCCACTGGTAAAGACATGGGTTTCGGACGTGATCCCCCAGCCTGCAGAAAAGCGAGCAATCGCCATTGCACTCATCAACGCAATCGGAAATGCATCTTCAATTTACTCGTCTTGGCTGTGGCCGGACAAGGATGCCCCTCGTTATATTCCAGGCTTTGCGACAACTACAAGCTGGCTCGGTGTTCTCTGCATCTGCACCATAATATTTGCCTACTTTTTCAAGAAACATCCCGTTGAGAGGGCAAATCATGCTGAAGTCATGGCAGCTGAGATGAGAGCACGCAGAGACGCCAATAAGTGCCGCGCCTAAAACAACGAGCTGTTTGCAGTCTTGGATGTGAAGAGCCACGCTGGTTTCAGTTATGGCTGTTTCTTAAAATCCCGAAATGAAAACATTATTGAGAATTTTCAAAACACATTTTATCTCTTGTGGTGTATAAATACATTGGCTAGCCCTGGTGAAGAGCCTTCAGTCGTTCCCTCACAGCTGGTATAGCTACAACTCTATTCGCATGTCTCTGCATTATTTTATTTTATGACACGAATATTCAAAATGAAATTTTTTCTGTTGATTATCCTCTTCGCTGCCATGATTGACGCGCAAAAGCCGCTTTTCCACGACATAAGATGGAAACTAATCTCTGCGGGGCAGGGGTAATTGTCTCTCCTTGTCATTCAACCTAAAACCTACACATGACATATAACCTCCCTATATATTAACGAATCAGACCTGGGTTTAATATTGCCGTGCCCTAGGCCCAACTGATACAAGCCAGGCCTAGAGAAAAGCCAGCTCCGAGTCAGATATATCCATACCCAGGAGAAATCCATCGTCAAAACGCCAATCTAAGTCGCCTGTGAGGTCAAAAAGCTCCTGCTGTGGCATATATTCAGCTTGTATCACCTCTGCATCGTGAATTGTTGTCACCTCAGGATAGGTACAACGTGGTTCACCGTTTCTCGTTGTAGTTATTGCATCTCTTGCAACCCCGCCCCCTGCGTGTCTCCCTAACCCGTCCAGTAGCGTAGATGGGGAAGTTTTGTTTCGAGGCATCGTATACAAATAGGTACCGGCATCGCCTCCTTGAGAGAATTGCTGTAATAGCTCACCAAGCCCTGTGACGACCTGCCTCGCCACATGACGTTGGCTCGCGTTGTCCGCAACCTGGCCCAAGACACGAACCAGGTTTTCAATGTTGGTTAATGCAGTCTTGGTATGGAAATTCAAGCCGTACTCGGCAAGATTTTTGGGCAGCCGGAGGATGCGATCATTACTGGGATCCGGTTCACCAAACACCACAGCCATTTTGAGGAGGAAGGACGCACAGACGGCAATCATGGCGTGAGTGAAGATGGGCATACCAATTAGTGCCCGCTGAAGATTGTTGTCATCGACGATAAGCCTTGCGGTATTCATGGCGGCCATGATAGTAATGTTGGAGGCTTCCTGCCTGTCACAGTCTATGTCTAAACTTGGGGCCTCCTGAGAGGTCTCTCTTGCCGAGATCCCTCTGAGGGATACCGAGTTGAGCTGGAAACGTGCGAGGTGGTAGTACAGCACATTCGCCTGTGACGGAATGGACCCATCCCGTGAAGTCCCAGTTTCCTCCAAATCAAGCTCCACACGCCACTGGTCTACAGACACGCTAAACTCTCGGAGTCTCTTGAAATCGGGTCCTTTCAGTTCGAGATCAGGGTCACACCCATGCATAAAGTATCCGCTAGCCAGAATTCTGAATAGCTTCACCTGGGCAACAAGCCCGTGGTCCCCATTGGAAGACAACTCGCTGGTCAGAAGCTTTTCGGCATTCCTGATCGCAGCGTCTTCGTGCATCATGGGCGGGCGGCCATAGGCCAGCGCGAATTGATGGTCACAAACATACAGGACGTACCAAAGTTGGACGCGCTCGTACGAATCTAGAGATCCTCGAGCAAACTGCAGCGATGACTTGTGAAGGTTCATTTCGGTAGCCACTCTTACAGCTCGACTGCATATGGCCCAGCTAAGGCTCGTCAAGTAGAACGCCCCAATGCAGAGAGCGCGGATAACGTCCAGGTTCTGGCAACGTAGCAAGCAGGAACCCCTCATTAGAGATACAAAGGCGCCGTAAGTAGCGCGCAGAGACTGATCTCGATTCGGGATATGCAATGCAGCCACGGTGAGGACAACTGCTACCATGAGTGATGATGAAGTCCTCGCCTCGTGCAAAGACTTGTGAGAACATAATATACCATCCCACAGGAGCGGGTTGATGTGATTTCGGTAGTGATCGAAAAGAAACTCAGCCTCGCTTAGCGCCAGCACACCCTGGCTGATAAAGTCCGGCCCGTTCGCATCCGCGGCGTTTACGCGGATGAGCCGAGAGTTATTGGGGTCCGTGAGGTTGTACAGATTGTTCATTGGGAGGGGAACTAGGTCCGAATCGTCTTGGTTTCTTCGAAGGCCGTTTGAAGGGCCTTCGGGAGTAAAGTTTCCATCAAGTGATTCCGAGTGATCGGTAGTCAGGGGCGAAAGATTCTGCAAGCTTGGCTCGTTCTCAAGCTCAGCACGAGGTGCTCGCATAGGCCCCTCATACTTGGCCAGCTCAGGTAAGCTATTGTGGTTCAGCAAGTGTTCGACGGCATTTTTGAGTCTTTCAATTGTCGCTATGGCATCTGCCTTCCATCTATTGCTGTAAGAAATATTTGTACAATGCCCAAGACACACTTACTTGGTGTCTTCGTCAATGAACTTTTGCGCAAAATTGTGGGGGACACAATGAATTCCGCTTCTCAAGCACTTATTGCAGGCTGTTTGACCTGGTTGTACAAAGCATTTTATCTTGTGTTTCTTGCACTCGGCGCCTAACCAAGTCAGCCAGTAGAGCAGAGGTGGCGATGATGTCAATTCGCACAAGCACGAGTCAATCGTGGCGCTGGAGTTGGGCCTGCATTGCCACTCTGGCGATGATAGTCGTTCACATTCGTACTGAGCCTCTGGCGCTTTGTGCTCGACATTCTAAACGACGAGGGCTTTGCCTCAGCGTCAAAGCCGCAGGTGCTTTAGAGCTCGGAAGAAGAGCCGATTGTGTAAGAGGGGAAACGATCGGCAAAAGCGCCATGACTGCACCTGGCGGTTAAAGTGAGGGGTCGAGCTAACAAGGCATCAGAAATCGCATGTAATAATTCACCCAACTATTGCATCCACGAGAGCATTGCAAATAATTGCACGGATCAAAAAGCATATTCGATTATATATTGTTGTCAACTCCCCCAGATGTTTGAGGCTGAAGAGTCAAATTGACGTGTTGACGTCATTCTATTTCTTTGGAAGCATCATCTCCAATCTCTCATTGGCCAGTTACGCGCCTTAGTCAGCTTCTTCACTTGACTTGGGCGTTCAATAAATTTAGCAAAGGTAACAAATCTCACATACCAACCATACTGAAGTGTAGTGAGACATGCTGCCGGGGAGCACGCATTTCCCCTAATATGGCTTCATTTTTGCCTCTTAAAGCGGGCTGTTCTGTCCAATAAGCTGAGCATTACTGATTTTGCGAACGTGGGGTGCAGTAGGTTTCGCATCATTGCCCACCCCCGTCCCTTTTGGGAGCCCAAGATTGGAGCTATGTGTGATCGGGTAGGGTAGTCTGGTCAGCCCAGCTGACTACAATATCTGGGCTAGTAATGGGTAATGGGGCTTGGTACGCAATTGTAGTCTTAAGCCGCTCGAAAAGACTTGCTACACGCCAACATAAACCATATCTCTAGAATGGGAAGGACCCAGGAAGCTCCCAAAAGTGGCTATCCTGGAGGGGATTCAAGCCTCTAGAAACAGCAGGATTAGCAGATAAATACTCATTCGCCGTGGCAGACATTGAGGCCGAAGTAGTCATTGGCGCCTGAGATGTCATTTGGGCTGGATCTTGCAGGTTCAAAAGCTGGCCCTCCATGTTTGTGTGCATGTTGTAGACCGTAAGCCGCAACATATCCTCGTTTAGGGGCGTAAAACTATTATCTGCAATACTTGCCCCGGGCAGAATGGGGTAGGCAAATGGATCTTCCATGGGGAAGCTCATGACATCTGCGGATCCACGACCTAGAACATTTGACGAAAGTGGAACGGGGTGCAAGGCAGGCCGGCACTGGGGAGTTGTTATGCGACTTCCAGACGTCTGGCTACTGGGCATCATGGATGAACACAAACCCCATTGCCCGGGCAGTCTCAAAACATCCGGTCCGGTTGGTTGTACAACAGCAGGGTCCGCCCGAGGCTCGATACCGGTATTCTTGGAATTCGAAGGCGAAGTGACATTGATATGGAAAGAGAGAGGGCCTCCCGATTTAAATTGACTAGGAAGCTGGTCAAATAGGGACTGTAGAATGTTGAACTGTAAGCCTTCATCTTCACACCACTTTTGTACTCAAATAAACAACTAACGTTCAAGGCTGAGGCAAGTCTATCAGCCGCTTGGCTCCTCTGAGTTAGCCCGGAAATACAGTCTCTGCCCAGCTTGGCGTCCGAGATCAGTTCTGAGGCACCGGTTTTATCTGAGTTGTGTAAGACATATAGAACCACACTAAGGACGGCGAAGAACTGCGTGTAGGTGATGAACCAGTAAGGCCCTATTAGTACGGCTTGCCTTCGGATCTCTAAACCAATATGTATTATGTTTCGGCAAACATTGATGCCGGTAGTCGCGAGGGCAGCATGTCGCTCGTCGGCGGTCTCAAAAGCCATGTCAGGACGCGAATAAGACTGGAGAAATGGTCTGTAGAGCATCAGTTGCACATGGCCGTAAGCGAAGCGCAGCAAGGTTTTGATGCTGACATATTTCCTGATGTTAGCGACCATCATGGACATAGACCCGGAGAGTGAGGCATGGCGGTGATTGGGGTGGGGTAATGTATCATTCAGGTATACCATGCCATTCCTTTACTCATGCCACATGAACCAGCCTCTCAACGCGCCTCTCGTAGTTTTCTGGGCCACACATACCGGGTAATTTCCATGTTCTCCTCTGGGCCCGGGCGCCAGGTAGGAGGAAGCTGCTCATGCCAGTCGTGAAGTTGTTGCTCAATCTCCCTTATCCGGGCGCAGCTAATCATGTACGTCATATCCTCCGGTCCCCCGTCGGCTCCTTTGGGCGGATAAATGTGTTCCACGACGGTGGCGAGAATATGCATTAGTTTGGTGTGGGCGTTGAAGGCTTCAATAAATGAAGGGGTTCCAGGCTGAGGATAGAGGATCGCAGTCTCGGTGATGTTCTCGTCATCTACTTCAGTCGGCCATGGCTGGTCTATATCCTTGTCCTGCAACATGAGTGGGAGGCCAAGCATTGTAGAAAGGTAAATGTCCATCTGGCGAATAGTGTGGAAGACCCTCCTCCTGGTCTCATCTTTGATTGGTGTCATGGATGTATGCGGAAGGTGACGATGGAGCCCCATTCGCAGGGCGGAGCGGAGAGCGATGCCAATCAGGGTGTGGCAAGCACTGAGATTTCCGGTGGCCTGTAGGAACTGAATAATAAAGACTAGAGCCTGCAACGTTGTCATGTCACAGCATTCAGTGATGTCTTGGAGATGGAGTCTTGCCGATATGTAGTATTTCTGCCTGTTTGGTTCGAAAGGTCAGAATGTCACAGGAGGCGTAAGAGGAGGGAGTTTTTCTTACCCTCGCTCCATGGCGACTGCATAGTGGTCGGGGTTTGTTGGGTCGTTCTCATCCACATCATACATGGAGCCCAGCGCGATGACGGAGAAGAGTAGTCCGACAAATCTTCGTTCCTGATGCGTGTATCTCTGCGGCCGTTCCTCGTACAGTTTATCAAACATGCTGCGGAATGAGGGGGCATGAACAATCCTGAGGATGCAAGAGGCGTGGTCAAAGGAGTACTTGCAGAGGGCGTGGGCGAGGTCGCGGGGCGGCAACTTCAGGTAGTCGTAATTTGCCTGCCACCAAGGGTTGGCCGAGTAGACTGGCAGACCGCCAACCGGCGAGGCAAGAAAAGGCCGAGGAGGCTGTGGCAGAAACGGTATCCTGGCATCGTACCCAAGGAGTGCGGGAAACTGCTGGCTGATTCGGCTCAAGAAGGCGGCCCCGGAAGACAGACCGTGGAAGACGGACTCGCCTGTGTCGGTGAGGTTTAGTTGGCTAGTTCTCTCAGCCAGATGAATAAATCTGGCGCGATCCAAGTTTGTTTGGGCAGTGGGGGGAGACGGAGCCGGCTCAGAAGCTCGGCGGCCGTCATTGATATTGGCAACAGCGTTGGTCCGTGGTTCTTGGGCATGAGTGGAAGCAGAAGACAAGGCCATTTCGAGATCCATGTCAGGCACAAGCGTACGGAGCAGAGACTCAGCCCTATGGAGCCTCTGCTCCAGAGCCTCGACGTCTTTTTCGCATGTCTTGGTCGTCGTCTTCTCACGAACCGACAGCCTCTTGTATGTGCACTCTTTGATTGAAGGTAAACGTCAGTCGAAAGGCACGGGGATGGACAGACCAGGGCCAGCATGGACGACTCACCTGAGTTGAAATCTGCACAGCTAGAGCAAGGTTGGCCCCCGTCACACTTGATCTTCTTGCGTCGACAGTCGTCACAAGCGCGCGTGATCCGGCGACGCTTCCGCGCGGCCGGCCGGGGGGAATTGTTCTGGCTCCCGGGCGCGGTAGAGGCGTTGTCGTCGACGGGCAACGACGTCGGCGAGACTGGGCGCGTCGAGGCGTGGGTCGACCGGTCCTCGGCCGCCGTGTCTGAGACTAAGCCGGGATCCTTCAGGTGCGACATGTTACCCGGTGTTGATCGGCCGAGATACAAGGAGCATCATCATTGGGCGGATGACAATGATGGCTTGTGTGCGACCCGAGCATCACCAAACTACGCATCCAAGCCTGCTCTAGGGTATGTGGTGTGTGTGGGGGGGTCAGGGTGTTGTTATGTTAGAGTACAACATTCTTCCACCATATCGATAAAAAAAGCAGGCAATCAGCTCGACTGAAATTTTTTACGGGACGAGTGACTCATCTGACGCACGTGGGGTATGCACTGACCGCCGAGACCGTTGATTTCCAGACACCCATTCATTTCCAGTACGCGTAACGTACGGCAGGGCAGTCTTCACGCCAGCATCTCGGCGTGATACGCAAATCAACCAACAGCTTGTCTCTCAAATAATGCGATAGGCCCCCCCTATCCCTGCCCTCTCCGCCAAAATTCAAGCTTATCGAACGAGAATGCTCCGTGGTTGGATTGATTGAGTTAGCTGCAGCGCTGACCACCTCGTCATGGATCTCAACCCTTGGAAAAGCCCCATTAACCAATCAGGACTCGCGGAGCCGGCAACGGTTCTGTCCATTTGCTTCATGTGGGGACGCCTCGCACCTTTTTGACGAATCATTATCCATAGAGCCGGCTACACGGATGCGAGCATCTCTTGATCCACTCATTATTTTCGAGATCTACCGCCCCGCGCATTTCGAGAGCGGGATATAAGCCCGAACTCTCCTCGCGGCGGAGCTCTTGGCATCTGTCGGAAACAGGGAAAGAAAAGAAAAAAAAACCAGCAAGGAGAATGAAGAATGGCGGAATCACTGCCTAATTGGCGGAGGAAAACTGAGAAGGTTTGCCAGATTCACTCCCGCCGGGCTAATCCGGCCTCGCCACAATGCACAACCTCGCCATGATTTCCTTCCATGACAATCCAGAATTTAAAGACCCCTGCAAGAGACGCCGGTCATCCACGGTGTATCCCGTATCACCTCACGACCTAGATAAATTACGTTGGAGGGTGCTGAAGAGGGCGAGCCATGATCTGCCAAGGAGAAAGTGGCTGGTCGAGGACGTCAGCACATTTACTTATATCAATACTGCACTTTCACATGTCAATTCGTTCATTTGTCGACAATAACCAACCTCTGCAAGTTGGTATACATATAACCTAAACAAATGTCTTCTAATTTACGCCGTATGCTTGGCGTAGCCACTGTTGAGAAACCCAGTGGGCCCCCAGCCTAGCTGCTTTCGAGACCCGAGCCCGTTGGAGGAACTGCCTTGCCTGGGGCTATTCCGTGTAGCCGATCTCGAGTTTGGCAATTTGTCAATACAACTCTTGGCGAATGGGTGCACCCCACACAGACTTGCATGCGCGTTTGGTTTGGATAATGTCACCAGAGGTATCATGATTACCAGCCAAAGATAAAGAGGACGTACATGTCCCATGTAAAATGTGATGCAACGATCAACTCATATCGCACACCACCAATGCAATTGGCCTTTATTAGCTGACGTTTAAACTTCGCTCAGTCGATTGGTATTTTTTATTTATTTCTGTGGCATCCATCCCCAATTCGTGACAAGTCTCCGGGCCCCCTTCATCAACGGGCAGCATCGCCCAAAACTACCCGCACTCAACAGAGAATTTGGGGGATGGCGGCAGAGGACAGCAATGCTTCTTCGGAAGAGCATACTTCCGGCCAGTCCAACAGACCATTGAGTCGACCGGCTCACGCCTTGACCTTTGAGCAGGTTACCCAGGAGCTAGAGACGTCTCCCATTGATGGTCTATCCGAAGAAGTAGCGGCACAGCGTCTAAAGGAATTCGGCGCCAATGATCTTGGAGATGGAGAGGGTGTATCGCCATGGAAGATTATTGTTGCACAAGTCGCCAATGCCATGACCCTTGTGCTTATTCTTGCAATGGCAGTCAGCTTCGGTATTCGCTCTTGGATCGAAGGTGGCGTTGTGGCCGCAGTAATTCTCCTCAACATCGTGGTCGGCTTCTTTCAAGAATACTCCGCCGAGAAGACTATGGATTCGCTTCGATCACTAAGCTCACCTACCGCCAATGTGGTACGAGGAAGCAACGCCAGAGTGATTTCCTCCGGTGAGCTTGTCATCGGAGACTTGGTGGAATTGAAAATGGGAGACACCATCCCCGCTGACATCAGGTCTGTAGCTCCGCAGTGCCTTGCTGAAGCCCGGCTTGTGCTAATCCGCGTAGACTTACCGAGGTTGTCAACTTTGAGACGGATGAGGCACTTCTAACTGGGGAGTCGCTCCCAGTCCGGAAAACAGAGAAGTCCGTTTTTGAAGATGCGACTGGCCCTGGAGACCGACTCAATGTGGCTTACAGTTCCTCAACCGTGACCAAAGGACGAGCCAAGGGTATAGTCTTTGCTACAGCTTCCTGCACCGAGATAGGCGCAATTGCCACATCTCTCAGAAATAAAGAATCCAGGGTTCGACCCGTCAAGCGGAAGCCCGGTCGCCGTCCAAAGCCCCACCGCTACCTGGAGGCATATACGCTGACTCTCACCGATGCAATTGGGCGATTTCTCGGCGTTAATATCGGGACTCCGCTCCAGAAGAAACTCTCAAAGCTTGCCTTGCTGCTATTTGGAATTGCGGTTGTATGTGCACTGATTGTTCTAGGTGCAAATAAGTTTACCTCTCAACAAGAGGTTATTATTTATGCTGTGGCAACTGGCCTCTCCATGATCCCTGCTTCGCTTGTTGTGGTCTTAACTATCACTATGGCTGCTGGCACTAAACGCATGATACAACGCAACGTCATCGTGCGCAATCTCAAGTCGCTGGAAGCCCTGGGTGCTGTTACAGACATCTGCTCAGACAAGACCGGTACATTGACCCAGGGTAAAATGGTAGCCAAACGAGCGTGGATACCATCAATGGGCACTTACACCGTTGACACTTCCTCTGAGCCATTCAACCCCACAGTTGGCCAGCTCTCGTTTAGCCAACAGCAACCTCACAAGATGGAGTTCTCACGTGGTGAAAAAGGAGATAGTGGAACCGCCAGCCAGGCTTCTCGGCTCCTAAAGGACAGCAAAAAGGCCCTCTCGGACTACCTGCTCGTGGCTTCCCTGGCAAACCTCGCAACTGTCCACCAAACAGACGGCGCGTGGCATGCCAGGGGAGACCCCACTGAAATTGCGATGCAAGTTTTTTCGTCTCGGTTCAATAAAAATCGATTGCAACTTACTGCAGGGGATAAGCCCGAGTGGACTCAAGTTGCCGAACTACCTTTCGACTCGGATGTGAAGCGGATGTCGGTCATCTTTAGGTCCGAGGAGACTGGTGAGCAGTTTGTATTCACCAAGGGAGCAGTGGAACGTGTTATCAGCACTTGCTCTAGTTATTGCCCAGAGGACAATGGGAGGCCTGCCGAGTTGACAAAGGAGGTACGAGATGACGTGCTAAAGAACATGGAAGCTCTCGCTAGCATGGGCTTACGTGTCCTGGCACTAGCGAGCAAGAAATATGATGGAGTCGAACTCAACTCTGCTGATTCCCCAGATAGGGAAGCAATCGAGTCGAACTTGGTATTCCACGGTCTCATCGGACTCTACGACCCTCCTCGCCCCGAATCCGCGCCAGCCGTTCAAAGCTGCCATCAGGCTGGCATATCGGTGCACATGCTTACTGGGGATCACCCCGAGACAGCAAAGGCGATAGCAATTGAGGTTGGCATCTTGCCAGCCAAAATGGGCCGCATCCGACAAGACATTGCGAAGGCCATGGTGATGACAGCCAGCGAGTTTGATGCCTTGGAAAATGATGAAATCGACAGACTGCCTGTCCTGCCATTGGTAATTGCTCGATGTGCACCCAATACTAAAGTACGCATGATTGAGGCGCTGCATCGCCGAAAGAAGTTTTGTGCAATGGTGTGTATTCTTCTTTGACTATCCAGCCATGGCGCACACGGAACTGACAATCTCTCTAGACAGGTGACGGAGTAAACGACTCACCATCCTTGAAACGTGCCGACGTCGGAATTGCCATGGGACAGGCCGGCAGCGATGTCGCCAAAGAAGCTTCCGATATCGTCTTGGCCGACGATAATTTTGCAAGTATTGTCGCCGCCATTGAAGAGGGTCGCCGCATCTTTGACAATATCCAAAAGTTCGTGCTTCATGTATTGGCCGAAAATATCGCCCAGGCCGGCACACTACTTGTTGGGCTTGCATTCAAGGATGGCCGCGGCCTGTCCGTATTTCCGCTGGCGCCCGTGGAAATTGTATGGATCATCATGATCACTTCGGGATTACCCGACATGGGATTGGGATTTGAACGCGCCGTTCCTGATATCATGACCCGGCCGCCGCAGAGCCTCAAGTCGGGTATATTCGACATCGAGTTCCTCATTGATATGGTTGTTTACGGTCTGTGGATCACGGCCCTTTGTTTGGCATCATTTACACTCGTTGTCTTTGGTTTTGGTGATGGTGACCTTGGCCAAGGTTGCAATGAGTCGTTCCATGATTCGTGTAAAACGGTATATCGCGCTCGTGCAACCACCTTTGCATGTTTGACATGGTTTGCCCTTTTCTTGGCATGGGAAATGATTGATCGCCGACGCTCCTTTTTCCGCATGCAACCTGGCAGTAAGCGATACTTTACCCAGTGGATCATCGATGTCTGGCGTAACAAGTTCCTCTTCTGGGCAATCATCATTGGATTTGTTACTCTGTTCCCCACTCTGTATATTCCAGTTATTAACACGGTTGTCTTCAAGCATGTGGGAATTGATTGGGAGTGGGGCATTGTTTTTATCAGCTCTGCTTTGTTCTTTGCAGGTGTTGAGTCGTGGAAATGGGCGAAGAGAGTATTTTTTCGCAGGAGGGCTGCCAAGAAAAGCGATGGTTCCCAAGGCGTGACAGACCTGCAGAGCAAAACATTTGCAGAGTACTTCAGCGTGAGCGAAAATGAAGACGACTCAAACGGCTATGATGTGGTTTAAATTAGACTGGCAATGGCGGAATCAGTTTCACAGGGGGGGCCAGATTTGTTGAGCTTACCCTAGATGTGGAAAGCTACATCAATTTGTTTTAATGATACTCTAGTGGATAAAATTTAACCATTGCGCAATTTGTTCATTAGTCTCTGGATTGATTGTGTGTCGAAAAGTGTACTCATCGGAAGAGTTCCAATGAGTTTGAGCGAAATAATAAGTGATATGGATATTTCGCCCAGATGTGGTGTTGATTGATAGCGTGCTTCAATACAGATGCCACTGGTATGGATCTTGTAATTCGCACCCACTTTTATTCGCTTCTGTCAACTAATGTCAGTAATGCTACTTGACCCTAGCATTCCATTAACTGAAACTGTCTCATTGCCTTTTTAGTCAAAGAGCTCGCTCCCGTGACTGAATTCTTCATTTCCCCTCACTCACCGCACGTAATCCATATGGCTTCAGCTGACAATTACCCTCTGTGCACTATATGTGGTGGGTGTATCACTGCTCAGTTGCAGAATGATCGGCATGATACCGGAGTGGCTACGTGGAGACCTACGACGTGGACCGGAAATGCTATCCTCCTCGAAGGGCCTCGCTGGCCGCAATATCGGGAGGAAGCGAAATCGATGGATGTTCAGTCCGTCCCAGATGATGCCGTCAAACGGCATATTGCCGTGGCAATGCACGGCCGAGGGGACATGATGGTGATACCGTGTGGCCGGATCATAGAGCCTCAAACTGTGAGTTTCGACAATGAGGACGACTATTATTACCACGACGCATACAGGTGTTGGTTCTTTGGTATACATGCAGCTTGTGAGGACATTGCCATTCGATTCATGCAGACGTCTCCTCAAGCCCATATCAAATCACTTGGCGATCTGTGGATGACACTTGATCTGCGGTGCTCAGCGACTCCTTGGTTTACTAATGGTGAGGTTCGGAAAAAGTTCCTACCGGCACTCCCGGAAAATCCACTAGGAAAGCAAGGAGAAGAAGACGAAGAACTAGGAGTTAGCCGCTATTATGTTCCTCCGTGGTTTAAGAGGCCGCTACGTGGATGGGTAAGCAAAAACCTTTGAAGCTACAGAGTAATGTACTAACTTGTTGTGAGTGGACTCATGATCCGTTGCACATTCCGGGTCTGGCTGCTAGTTTGCTATGCAACATAGAGGAATTCAAATCTGTCGGTGCCACATCTATGAAATTCATGAAGACCTTTGAAAAACTACCGGAAGAAATCAAGGGAATGATTCTTTCCTTGCTTTTGAGTGATGATCTTTCACTAGAGTGCAATTATCTGATGCCCCAGTGTCAGTGGAGGCAGTTATTCCTCCAGATTCCTTTTTTGTGGGATCTTAGCTATGAGATTATGAAGGAAAAGACTCCGTCTACAGACTTGGAAAACCAACAGTGGAACTGGGAGAAGATTTCTCGGCAGGTTCTAGCTTCCCCCACAGTTGCAAAGCTGGACAAGAATCGTTATATCACGTGGGACTACCAAGATGTAGGACTGGAGGTTGCTCATGGACTGAGGAATAGACGACGCATCTGGCAAATACTTCAAGACATGCATCCTAATGATGTTGGCTTTTCATGTATGGGAATGGAATATCCGGAGGATCCTGGTCCTTTTGATGAGACCGATGCCTGGAATGATAAACCCGATTGTCTGTATTGTTAGGGTGATGCGTTGAATGTCATTTACCACATTTGCCTCTTTAGTTCTACGAAGATCATCAGACCGCCTTGCAAGATGAGAATTATGATTGACCTCCTGGCACTCTGATGTGTCCAATAACAAAGTAAGAAGACCAAAATCCAGAATGCTGTGATGAGGCTTGTAGGTAGGACACTAAAGAGACAAGGTTGAGAGGGGAATATTGCTGCGACGGGTTAAATATGGGATATCCATTGGCGCCTAGGATTTAGGATTGCAATAAATATAAGTAAACCCCCCGCATGTATAAATAGACACAGCTATCTATGGTCTGCTCGATTTTAAGTTAGCATAAAATGTCATACTATATTGAGGCATTCGGATCCGACCAAGATGGGCTGGAGCAAGACCATGTGACATCTCCCCCGTCATTTCAGGGTGATTGTATGAACTATACTGATGGAATTCATCTTATATAATCACCTATTAATCAATTTCCTTCCACGATTTAGTATTCATGTGTACTTAATAACCGACCTGGAGCTATCTTTAGGGAGTTACATTTTAATATGGAAGATGAAACTATTGTGTATGACAAATAGGATCGGGGTGACTGAAAGCTAATACTGAATTATGTTGACAGTAATGTATATATTCTCAAACGAAGGTTCCTGAACCGCAGGCCTTGGCAAAGTATCCTGTAGTGTCCTCAAGTACCTCTCCGCTTGGTGTCGTGAGTCGAACATGGCTCTGCCCAGGGCCACCTTCGTTCGCCCATAACCAGGTGAACGGTATCGCATCACCTTTGTTCAAAGTAACTTCATGGGAGCCGCCAATATACGGAGGGCTGACTCTATTAGACTTGTAAGCAGCGGTCCCATCATCCCAGGCATACGCGTCATCGCCGGTCCAAAGATAGCCATAATTGTCAATCCGGTTAGCGTCAGTGGAGAATATGTATTGACCCGACTCCTGCGCAATGAAGAATCCATTAAAAACAATGGTTGTAAAACCGCCAGTGAAACTTTTACCGTCAGAGAGAGTCAGGACGTCACCACCGTAGAACCAATTGGGCGTGGAAAAGCCCAAGGATGGAATGATCCCACTTGATTTTGCAGTCAACCCCTTATAGTATGAGGAAGAAAACCCGCCTCCAGAGCCAACGTGATAGTTGTATTGGCGATATGCAATTCCATATGACGCAACAGTCGTCACCACGGCCCCGAGCACGACTGTGGTAGTCGATGTAACTGTGCTGATTGAAGTAATAATATCCGTTGACGTTTCGATAGCTGTTGTGGTACTGGTAGTTTCATTAATAAGTTTCCGCATATACTGGAAGGTTAATTTATCTATTACTTACATATCTACTGTAGGAGTGAGCTTGCTAGTAGCAATAACACTCAACGTCTGCGGTGAAAGAGTTCTATATTTTGTGATTGTAGTGGTTGGAGTCGGAATTGATAAACACGAGCATGCAGAAGAGACTTGGCTCCTTGCCCACGTATCGGGGAATATGGCAGTAATGGCAATGATGTTGCGTTTATTCATTTCATCAACATTGTTGGTTGGTGCAGAGAACGCGCTGTCCAAGCATGTGAGGGTGGTTGTAGAACTAGTGGATTCAGTTACCACCTATGGTTGAGACCCTGTCAGTAGGAATTAGGTATCAAGGTTAAGACTACTTTACCTGAATCTTTGTTTGGATGGCCGTGTGAGTAATGACGCTATTTTGAACGTGGGTTTCAACCCTCGTGACGGGAGCTACGGTCATAATAATGGATGCGGTTAAGGTGACCGGGGTGGGTGTAATAACATCTGTGGCGGTGCTAGAGGGTGAAGGTTACTCTGACTGCCTCATGCAATGAAGGAAACTTTAGTTACCTTGTTACTGTTGAGATGGACAGGTAGCTTGAGCAATAGGTTGTCGCAGCAGCATTGGCTCTCAACTGACGGATAATGATGGAGTTGATGTCACAAAACATACGGCCGGGGATGAGTAATGCGGACACTACCGCAGGCATCATGAAAATGTAGAAGAGTAGAAAATTCATATTTATTCTCAGGTTGACTGATAGCCAGGTGATTAAAGAGAATCGTTAAATAGAGGACAACAGACAAAGCTGAACTGAGATATTTATGTGTTTTCCTGAATAGCCAGCACCTTGACCGCATGAAGTGTTTATACAATATGTTTTGACCTTGAGCAGAGTAAGACTTTTCCGTAAAATGGCTTAAACTGCCTGGCGTATATCGGTAACTATCGTCACGCTGCGGCTGAGATCTGGACCTGTTCGACTAGGCGCTAAGTCAACAGCCATTTGGTCACGACGTTTAATTCATCGCCATTGTAGTGCAGTCAAGTGGTCAAACAACTCTAAGGATGGGCTGTACTTAAGGTAAATCACTCGTCCTACATTTTGATCAACTGTGTAGAGAACTGGGCATATATTAATAGCACTACCTACTTGTCATAAGCTGTTGATTCTTTCTGCTCTTCTGGTTTTGAGATCTACATTCTCTGTGTGATTTTCGCAATTGCAGGATATTCTAGATATAGGCGTGCTTCACCATTATTCTTAAGATAGTGACATAGGATTTAGTGCGTTGGCAAAATCTAAACCTTACCATCTACCGGCAGTCTTACTTATATAGAGTTGACGTGGAATTGTTACTCTCCAAACTACCCCCGATGAGCCTGATAATTTATTGGGCATGAGGTTAATTCACTGGATTGGAGAAACGTAACTCCCTTTGATGGAGAAAATCGTGGCAACCATTCCTTGGAGAGCGCTAAGAACACGATTTTGTCTAATCACACAGCAAAGTTGGCACTAGTAAAATGAGGATATGTGCCACCTCCATACACAGTCTCTCCCCTTTGGCTGAGAGACAGATCCAACAAAGCTGAAAGATAAGATTAAGCCCTAGCGCAATTCGACTAGTGCACACAGTCTTCTAATTTCCACAATTCCTCTGCTAATGATAACTGAAATCTCGTTATTGTGTATACCCTGGCGATGGACTATTAACTAAAATAAAATCCTTGAGTATGGCAGAAATCAACGTGATCATATATTAAACTGTGCTCAATGAATATTTAACATAATGGAAGTCTGCAATTGGACGTCTTGTTCGCAACGCTCTCGCAAATTGAAAAGGGTGCGAGAGCAACAAAGTTCAAAACAAGGTTAAAATTATGCTTTTACCTCAGAAGCTACACCAAGCGCTATTTTTACAAGCTCAGTCTTGGTCTAGCATAGCAGATTAGTATACCCGTTTGAGAACAAGAGATCTAGACTAACTCTACTGCAGTCCTCTGCTTCTTTATAAGAACGCTTTTCAAGCTCTATCATTAGTGTCACCATAAATACCGTATGTGTGATCTAATTTGATCAACTACGCCTCAAGTTAGACAGATCCGAGAGTTGAAATAGACTTTTCCTAGAATTGATTGTGCAAAGACACCACGTGAATGCCCTAATATTTGATGTAAATTTGATTCCAGTTTAGCTGGCATAATTCTAGACGTAGTTACATGTCATGAATACGTACCTATGAGGGGTCTTTTGCAAATACCTCCTAGCTGACTTATGGCGAACAGGTTGACCGATGAATCACATGCGATGACTTGGTATGAAATTGAAGTGATTGTGAAACTGATAAATATGCCGTGCCACCTTTTTTATTTTAATATCTAGAAAATTGTGTTTGAGGCTTCTCGAAAGTCAGACTTCAAGGAGAAATGGGACGGAAAGTGATTTAATTCTCATGATTGACTACACACCACTCCAAATTGCGTCTATCCTCATCAATTTCCATTGATATATCTAGGGCCCAATAACCAGATACCTTACCTATCCATTTTTTCTCGCCTTCGTCGGCTGGGTTCCATGACTGATTATACCTGAATGGAGTCTACGTATAGTTCTTGCAGATAAGAATGTCATGCTCATTCAATTCGAGTGGCCCCTATCAGATTAAGTGGATCATTAGCCGGGGTCATAGCCTTATGATTGGCGCGGTGCCCCCGACTTGTTCAAGCAGCCCCTCACCGCTCCAAATTGCTCGGGTGGTGGAAGTGGCTGGCAAATTTTGGGGCACTCATTATCAGTGTACCACGATATTTTGGGCGACAAAGGACAACCTGGCAATAATATTTAAATCGATACAATTGCGATTGCTGTTTGCGATAGTCCACTCACAAAATCACCTTTCGTATTTGCATCTTGAAAAGAAAATAATGAAGTCGTCACTGCCATTGCAATATTCAACTTTGTCACATTGGCATCGAACAACGCGTTCATTCCCCCACCTGCACGCCAATTCTCTTGCAGATGTTCCGACTTTGACAAAATACTTGATCATTGGGTCTGGCTTTTCAGGGGCGCTAACGGCCTGGGAGTTGGTCAAGACCGGTGTGGAGGGCAAGGATATTCTGATTCTCGAGGCCAGAGAAGCAGTGTCTGGGGCCAGTGGAAGAAATGCCGGGCACATCCGATCTGGTTTGTGCAGTTGATCTCTTGGCATGAGTCGAGCGCTTACAACTAGTCAGATGCCTTTCGTGGATTCCCAAGCTACGCCGCGAAGCATGGGCCGATGCAAGCCCGAAAGATAATTGAATCCGAAAAGATTGTCCTGGAAAAAGTTGCTGAGTTTGTAGGCACCAACAAGATTGAGTGTGATTTTAATCATACAACGACTTTTGATGTCTGCCTTTCTCGAGACTTTGCCGACTATCAGGCCAAAGCGCTTGATGCTTATCGTGAAGCGGGTGGCGATATTTCGCACGTCAAATTTTACAAGGACAAAGAAGCCAAAGAGAAGACTCGAGTTCCCGATGCTCTTTGTGCGTATAAATGGCCAGCTGCATCTAATCATCCCGGAAAGCTGTGCCAATGGATTTTGAGCGATGTCATCAGCAAAGGTGTCAAACTCTGGACACACTGTCCAGCCACCACAGTGTCCAAACTTGAATCCTCAGGAGCAAGTGCCTTCCTCTGGGATGTTCAAACGCCCCGGGGCGTCATATCCGCCGAGACTATTGTACACTGTACTAACGCGTATGTGGCGTATTTGATTCCACGGCTGGAAAATTTCGTCACTCCACGACGATCACAATGTCACTCATTTGTGCCCCCTCCATCTTTTTCTAGTGGTAATGCTGCCAAAAGCACAATGTCATTGAGATATGGACTCGAAAACTTCTTTTCGTTCAATCAGCTCAAGGACGGGACAATTATTCTAGGGGGAACTGGGACCAGAGCCACCTCGGACTGGGATGAAGAATTGTTAGCAGACAGGGCAACTTTTGATGACACTGGTTACAGCTCTCGTATAGAAGGGAATAGCCAAAGAGAGTTTACTGACTTGACATTGGGGAACAAAGCCCCCAAGATCTCACACGGTGAAGGCTTTGATCATGTATGGACTGGAATCCTTGGGATGACTGCCGACTCTGTCCCCTTAATAGGTCCAATTGAAGGGCTTGATGGCCAGTGGATTTGTGCAGGTTTCAATGGCCACGGTTAGTACTGATTTAAGGAATAGATTTTGAATCGGGGCTCTACTTTATGGCTAACTATTTCTTCCAAGGGATGGCGAGAATATTTACCTGCGTTCCGGGCCTAATTGGTCTCATGTCAGGCATGAGTTGGAATGAAATTGGTCTTCCAGAATGCTTCAGGTTTAGTGACGAACGAATTAAGGGCGATCCCAATGCACGAACTTGAAGCAAGCCCTCGGATTCAAGAGCTCTCTAGTCAGCAATGAAATATCAGAAACGCTTTGTACGCCTGGGCCTTCATAGTTCAATACAGCCACAGTCTCCATGGGCTACTTTTACCGAGGACTTTGGGAGTAGTAGGGTAGAGTCGCAACAGAATCATTGTAAATTGAATACTTGTTCATCGCCCATTGATAAAAACTCAAGAGAACATCTTATCAACAATACCACCTCCCTTGCCAGAATCCCGAGGCATATGAAGCGCCTCATAATTATCAATATCACCCTCCAGCCCTCCAAGAGTCAAGTCGGCTGTACCTAGCCGAACATACCTTGTTCTGAAGAACAGTTTCCACCCAGTGAATGCGATAATGAAGAAACCAATCATACCAGAGTCCAAGAAGAACCACATCGCGTCCTAGCCACCGCCCATGAATAAGCTATACCCCCCTGCAAGCAGCATAAAAAGTGTTCCTCGCATGGCTAGATAGGGTGTGTAAGGCTGAAACGTCCCCTTGTAAGGTAGAGTGTCCCGTGGAATGCCTCGTCTCTTCAGGGCCGAGTAAAAGTGTCGGTATGTCACAGCCGTGAAGCCATAGTTGATAAACTGAAAACTTGTTACGAGATCGACGAGGTAGGTCATCACTTTTGCAGAGTTACTATTCAACTGTAGAAATGCGAGAAGGCAAAGTGACAAGGAAAGGAGAAGCGCCTAAATTGGCACCCTGCCTTTCGTGCATCGCGAAAATAATCGAGGTGCGTGGCCTTGTAGAGACATTCCATGCAAAGTGCGCGTTGATATGCACAGCTGTTCCAATAGCGGCGTCATGCTGGACGTCTTTGTTGAAATCGCTGGTGACGGATGCTGATAGTGGATCCTTGGGAGGATATTTACTATCCGACATGATGTTCGTATGCCAGAAGGTATGCCAGAAGCAACTAGTGATAACCCGTTTATACGATTATATGACAATTGAAGAAATACTGATTGAATATTTCAAAAGAAAAAAGCGTCGAGTAATTGCATAAAGCACGACATCATTGACCGTACGTCGGATGAGTGGAGTTTGTTGGAGGAACAATAATCCCCTGTGAGCCTAATATGAAAAACATGATTCAGTACAACGTCAATAGAGATCTCTGTGTTGGTCATTATCAGGCTGGGTTAGTTTCGGTGCCAATCAGACCAATATAGTAGCTAATCTGACCGTTTTCATTCATCAGATTGGACCGGCATTACAATATTATCAGCGCAGTAGTGTGTTGCGCTGACTTGATCTTATCGGGCCAGTACGCTGGGAACACAGCACAGCGTCTGACATTGTTCAACTAATAAAAATGAACCAAAAGGCCAGTATTAGACTTGAATGACAGGTAATAATGTTGATAAAAAAAGAGATGGTGTCTTTGAATTACAGCAGTTTTACTGGATGTAGGGTTCTTACAATTGTCGCGGCAGAACGATTCGCTTACATCAAGTCGTGCACGGGCCCTACGATACACCCCATCTCAGTTCCTTGGAGTGAGGTGTCGGTATCTCCGACTTTCGGTCAGTCCGAAACATGAAACAAAATAGGTATTGCAATCACGATACCATAGGATCACATACGACAACACATCCCCATATAACTCACATCCTCAATGTCATTTTTCTTCATCACAGACGAGTTTAATGAAGGGTTCTCAATACTGTTGAGACCTTGCAAAAACGATATTTGGTGAAAGCCCAACTCGCATCGGCTAATCACAAGAGAGATGAACTTGAGCGGAATACGCGCAAATCTACTGTTATTATATCATATGATTATAATTTCTGTTCGCTTCCTATCGTCCTCAAAGGGGCGCGGGGATAGTAACAATCCAGACTCATCAGAGAATAGCGAGGCTACTCCGACCCTTTTCCAAATTTCACCATGTTCAGACCCGGCCAAACCCGGAACCTCTTGTAGTATCAGCCCAGTAGAACGCGCATCATTGTTTATATGCAAATACAGACACTTTGCATTTGTCTTTAAAGCCGAGCTATCGCGGTCCAAGTCCAGTTTTCCATGAGCAAAAATAGTCATCCCGGCTCCCTCTTCGGTAACAAGCATGTCGTAAGGGAAGAATTTTCTCCATTTACCCGTCTTTCCGGTGCGTTTGAGTGCTGATATTGATCGCGTCAGAGCCAGTATAGTCACAAACCCTCCTAAAGTTGGGGTCTCGGCCACCTGGACCACCTCGAGAGGATACTTCTCTAGCTTGGACAAGAATTGCTCAGATTTTGACCTCTTGGGCATACCAGAGCTGCTTGATAATGGATGGTTAAATAAGATAGATGCATCCAACGAAGCCCAGGACCAGCTCGGGGCGCGGGCTTTCTTTGGCACTTCTGGTTTTTCAATCCAGGAATGCCAGAGAAGATGAATGGCCAAATTATGTCTCCACATTCCAGCAAAATCAAAGTACTCGCCTCCAGTCTGCGAGGCCATTTGAGCTGCAACACTCTGAATGGCCGGCAACTTGTCGGTGCCGTGTGTGAGGTTGCGGTGGCAGTAGGTGAAAACAAAAATCTCCCATTTATCGTCTAGCTCACGGTTCGACACAGATTTCCCCCGTGGCCATAAGACACTGCTCGAGGTGTAAAACTCCTCCTCGGGGTCATTCTCTTCCGACAGCAGACAGTTTCGGCATTCGAAAAAAATCTTGGTGTGGCCAAAGTGAATGCTGCGCGTCGAGAGGCTTCGCTCCTGCATTGTCCAGCCTCTGGTGTTCCACTTGGAAAGGTCGATGGCATGGATGCGATTGTTTTCTATTACGCGCTTGTGATAGCAGGCAATGAAGAATTGGTCACCCCCATCTAGTGTCGAGTAAGATATCTTCACTGCAGGAGTGGATGCGACGTCTCTGCTAAGAAACCCATCGTGACAGGAAGTGGATGAGGTGGCAATGATAGTGACGACAGCGAGTTGGTAGACCAGATGCATCTGCCCTGCCTCGTCCTTCCAATCTTCAGCGGAGTCTTGGATGATACATAAAGAATCAATCCATAGATATTTGATATCAAGCCGAATGCAAACATGGATCGCGTCCGCAAAATTCGCTGGGAGGTTTCCCATATTGATCTCCTCCTTCATCTTTTCCAAGTTCGACCTGAAAGTACGAAGCGGCGGCTTAGCGGTCATGTCTCCCCACATGTGACTAAGAGCAGCAAATTCCTTTATTTGAAGATTGGGGGTTTTGGGGGAGGCTTTTTCAACCAATCTCAAAGAAATATCTTTGGTAGATTCCCCTGTTCTTATTTCTACCAGTCGACTTGGTATCCACATTGCGTGCTCAGATGAAGCTGAACAGCCATCTCCATGATTATTTGCGCAATCATCAATCCACCGTCGCATCATATCCACGTTATCGTTAGATAGAGTGTCTGAGCTAGGTAGTCTGATTCTCTTGCTTGGGTCTTCTGCTAGCAAATCTGTGTATCGTCAGCGCTAAAAGTCCTGTTCCCGCTCAGAGCCATATGTCGAATATTGCACACGTGAAATGCCTACCTGGCGAGTCAAATATAGGAATATCGACAACCGACCCACGCCAGACATTTCCTTTCTCATCAGCCAATGTATCGTACCTGGCTGCGAAGTAGTGCAGTCTAAGCCGGGTCACCATGCCGTTGTACTGTGGGGGTGGATCGGAGAGCACGAATTCCGTGTGGTCGCCCCCCAAAGGTTGAAATGGAGAAAGCAGGAAATTAGCGTTCATCTTGATCTTGCGATCCCAGGAAATGTTTAGCAAGTTGTCTTCTTCACCATCCCAAAGGTGGTGTGTGCCATTGTGATCGAAATGCCGGGCCTCTGGGGTAGCCATGAAGCATAGTGCATGGCGTATTAGGCCACACATGCCACAGCCATCTTGGTTCGACTTTTGCAACGCTGGGTAATGAGGGTACTCGTCTATGAATTCCCAAGTTGTGTCAATTTGGGCGGCTTGCTCGGCTGATGATCGATCAGGTATGAGGGATTTGCACTGCTGGCAGGGACGAGATGCAGGAGCTGCCAAGATGTCCGAGAGTGTATGCATGGCCCTGCTATCATGACTGCGCTTTGATTGTGTAGTAGATTCCAGATCCATTGACTGTCTCCTGCACAACACTAATTATGTCTGTTCTGAAGACAGTTTACATCAGAATGGCATCACCCTGTCACGGTCGGCGGGGAATGGTTCAAAATGCCTCAGGCAGGGTAGCTGCTTTGTCTCCGCGCCCAATAAGATACAGGCGCTAAGTCGTCAGCCTATTTCGGCCAGCTTATTCCCACAGGCATGCTTCCTTTTCGGCGTCCATTTCGACTTGTAGAACCAGCCTACATTATAACTGTGGGCTCGTAGACGATGTGCTTCTACTAGGGGTCATAATAGCCATTTCTCATTGGGATTATGGCCTGTACATTGCAATTATTACGCTGGTAGCCACAATATTAAACAGTGACTTCAACGAAGAAAGGTGTCCTACCAGCCATAGATTGAATCCAGGCGCTCTCGTTAATGCAAACCAGCAGGTTGGCAAGGGAATCGGCATTCTAACTCATATCAAAGTTAAAACCACTATAGTCACCCAAAACATCCATGTAGTCTTGTGCTTCCTTCATGACTGGAGACTGGTCTTGTTGTAGGATGCCTAGCCGGGTAAAAAGTAAACTGAGGACATCGGTGGCTTTCTTTGCCTCCTTTGATTGGAAGCTCCGTTGCAGCCAGATCGTGTAAGAACGCATAAGAGCGGCTTCAATAGTGCCGATTCTGCCTTTTACCAGTTCAGTTTGTTCGACACCTTCCATTATAGTAGAGTCCTTGCCAATCGTTTTGAACATGTAATTGCAAAGTACTGCAGTAGCCATCAAGAATTCATGAAACATGGTAGAAAAAACCATCAGCCTCGTGGAGAAGAAAACTCCTCCGGGTTTAGTTTCGGTGTCCACGACACTCTGATATTCAAGAATCTGAAGCGCGGCATTGATGCAGGTTTGGACAGACTTGGACACACAGTCGCCGGGTGAGCCGCTTTCCATCTTGGCAATAGACCGCCGATGGAGCATTATAAACCCTTTCAAGAACAGGACGGTAGTGCTCAATCGCCCGAGTATTTCTTTGACTGTGTGCCCTAAACAATCGGACAGTGTGCTGAATTTGAGATTAGGTGCAAATGAGTCGTATGTCGCACAGAGCTGCATTTCGAGCGACTTGCCATCTATTTCAAAGGAAGATTGTACAGATACTTCGGCAGTCATGGTCCAGTCCACAATTTGACCCAGAATTAAAGTCAGTTTGTACTTTGCCAATGCGGACAAAATTGGAGTATTTTCCCCATCTGGCCTAGAGAGAGGAAGCTCTGTTATATCTTCATCCAAATCCGTACCTCTTAGATTGCGAGGGATTTCTGTGTCCCATTGCCCATCCTTTATCATTCTCGGGATGCCCATTTGGAGGGACACCATAATATCCATGGAATAAAGAATCATCCAGACACGTCTGCGCATTTCGCCATCATATGGTGAAATGGAGGGGAAATGCGAAGGGTCTCGATGATAACCCATCCGAAGCGCCAAGCGAAGCACGATGCTACACAAGAGAGCATTTCCAGAATTCGAGTCTGGCCAACGCGTGCGTTCGATTGCGAAATAGTACAGCAACAGCTCGATTACATCTGGGCCGCCGCTACTATAGTCACCTAGCAACAAACACTGAACGACTTGTTCAAGATATCGGGGCTTTGTCTTTTCTGACAATGGTAGTGAATGAACTTGGGTATATTTTGGGTCATGGGATTGGGCTGACGCGAGCTGGAATTGGGTTGCCAAGCACATTATGCTGTAGAGGAGACCAAGCCAAATAGGCGAGACGGCAGTGGGATCATGCCAAAATTTATGGTACTAATAAGCGAGTGGCAAGTTAGTATCATGGTTGGCATGAGCGAGCATTCCATCAACCTACATGTCGGAGGAATACCGCGGGGTGAATTAGATCTAGAACGGTGTTAGCTGGCCATCAATCCTCAGAGGTAATATTAGCTGACCGAATGGTAGGGTCATGTCGTTGAAATAGGCAAATACCAGGCGATCAACCACCTGTCGCTCGGGCATAGTGTCCATCAAATCCTTCTTGGAGATTTGATGGTGGCATCCATGCAGCAACTCTGGCCCACAGTGGTGGGGGTGGATCGTGTCGGCATCCGTTGGACTGTTGGCGTTGAATGATGGTGAAGCGTAATCCTGACCGTCATCTCCGTATCCAAACATGTCTTTTAGCTCCGTGATGCTGTCGAGAATGGCAATCCAATGGCTACTGCCGACATATGTTGTGCCGGCAGATCCAATGGAGCTCATTTCACCAGGTTCGTGATTTGGCGATGACCCGGACGGCTTGGCGAACTCAACTTGATCGAAAGCCGTGGTTGGCACCACAGGATTCATGGGCGAAGCGTCATTGGCCGAGTGGGGTCGTATAGGGATCTGGCCATTTTGGTCAGAGAGATTCTGGACTAGCGAGACGACGAGGCCTTCCAGCTGGGTGAGTCTCCCGTGTATACTTGTGGGTGCCACTGTTGAAGGATCTCGGGATTGCACAGGTGGGTTCGCAGGAAACGAGCACGAGAATTGGAGACCACGAGAGGAGCAGGCACCGCAGGGGTATATGCGATCACATCTCAATCTAAGCGCCGAGAGAGAGATTAGAACTGCCATGCCAAGCGCTAAAGGATGAACCTGCCGGAAGCTACTACGTACTTTCGTTTCTTACAAAAGCTGCATGATAGCTGGGCCTTGTCTCGACGTCTGCTTTGGGTGGAACTGGGCGTTTCTGCCATTCTGACGCGTCTTTGTGTCCGAGTTTCTCGGCAACTCTTATTGAAGCGGCCACATCAGCCTCCTGCAAGCAAAACCGCGATGAAATTTCTGGGAGGGGAAATACTGGTACAGCAGCGCTGATCGTGAGACGCGCTATGACGAATGAGTGGATATATTTGGAGAATAAACCTGATTGGCTCCGTCCTCTGTCCGTTCCTCCGCGCGGAGGTCCACCACGATCGCCGTCCGTGTCTAACTTTCTGATTGGATCATCGTTCAAGGGCGGATTGTCGGGTCTGGCGAAGGGCCCGGTGTCATGGCATGTACAAGCCATTCAAATAAGAAATACGCCCGGTCTCGATCTAAAAGAATCATGCAGCCCAATCTTCACAACTACTGCAAGATTTCCGCCGTCTTTTTCGATGCAATTCCCCACAAGTTACACCTTCGTCGAGACGCGATAAGATGGCGGCGCAAGGCTCTGAAGAATCAAACCATGCCACCAAGAGGAGCGACAACAATGTGATTGAACTCCAAGAATTACGAAATCTCAACCACATTGCCTCGAACCTGCAGAGTCGATCTATAAACGTCCAACACCCTGCACATCACGCCCACCATGACGATCCCCGTCTAGACCCATCTAGTCAACACTTTGATCACTACGCCTGGGCTCAAACAGCCCTCACATCCATCAGCCAATCAGGCATTACCCTACAGAAGCAGGGGGTTGTCTTTTCGAACCTTGTCGTATCTGGGTCGGATTCGACGCTACAATATCAGGAAACGGTACTCTCCACACTCAGTGTGCCCTTACGTTTAGCTGTGCGAAATATTTTGGGCAACAACCACTCCGACCGCCGCCGAATTCTCCATGGTTTCGATGGAATATTACAAAGCGGCGAGCTTTTGCTCGTCCTGGGCCGCCCTGGCAGCGGGTGCTCAACCTTCTTGAAGTCGCTCTCGGGGCATATAGAGGGACTCACGCTGGAGCCTGAAAGCAACATCCATTACCAGGGCCTTACCTACGAGGAGATGAAGAAGCGATATCGTGGAGACGTTGCCTACAACCAAGAGGTGGATGAGCACTTCCCGCACTTGACTGTGGGTGAGACTCTTAGTTTTGCTGCCTCGGCGAGAGCACCCCATCAAAGACCACCGGGAATGACACGAGTGGAATGGGTAGATACTGTTGTCAAGGTTGTCATGGCCGTGTTTGGCCTTTCCCACACATATGACACCAAAGTAGGAGATAATTTCATACGAGGTGTCAGTGGTGGAGAGCGCAAGCGAGTCAGTATTGCCGAGATGTTTCTTTCAAGAATCCGCATCGGAGCCTGGGACAACAGCACCCGAGGCCTTGACTCTGCCTCTGCACTCCAGTTCGTCAAGTCCCTCCGTCTCTCAGCGGATCTGGGGAAAGCCTGCCACGCAGTTGCTGCATATCAGGCCTCTCAGTCCATGTACGATCTCTTTGACAGAGTCATTATCCTCTACGAGGGCCATGAGATTTATTTCGGCACATGCGAACGCGCCGTTCAGTACTTTCAGGAAATGGGCTGGAAAAGGGATCCCCAGCAGGTAGCCCCTGATTTTCTGACGGCCATCACAAATCCAGGCGAACGCCAACCACGCCCGGGCATGGAGGACAAAGTCCCACGCACCGCTGCTGAATTTGCAGATTACTGGAGGCAGAGCATTGACTACAAGAGCCTCGGGGGAGAGATTGAAGCACATCGTCAACAATACCCAATTGATGGATCCGCCGCAAATGAGTTTCAGAAGCATCACATTGAACAACAAGCACAACACACACGAGATAAGAGCCCCTACCTTCTCTCGATCCAGATGCAAATCGGACTTTGTATGCAAAGATGTATTCAGAGACTGAGAAACGATAAGCCCACGACAATGGCTACTGTGATTGCACAAATTGTGCTTTCGTTGATCATTGGATCCATCTTCTATAACTCTCCCAACAGCACTGCGGGACTGTTTCAAAAAGGTGCCACCATGTTCTTCGCCGTGTTGCTGAATGCTCTGATCACAATCAACGAGATCATGCTTCTCTATGGCCAACGGCCCGTAGTAGAGAAGCAGGCAAGATATGCATTTGTGCATCCCTTCACCGAGGCACTCGCCGGCGTCATTATTGATTTGCCAATCAAGATTATTCGGTGCTCTGTATTCAGTGTCATTCTATACTTCCTCACCAACCTTCGACGTGAAGCGGCACAGTTCTTCGTATTTTACCTTTTTCTAGTCACTGCCATTCTGACAATGTCGGGCGTGTTTCGTGGTCTAGCCGCAATGACAAGAACAGTTGGTCAGGCCATGGGCTTAGCAGGCATCATGGTCATCTGCTTCGTGGTTTACACTGGCTTTGTCCTGCCACAGGGCTACATGCACCCATGGTTCTCATGGATTCGATGGATAAACCCGCTGTACTACGCTTTCGAAGCACTCGTCAGCAACGAATTTCACGGTCAGCAGTTTGAGTGCGCCCAGTACATCCCATCCTATGGTACAGGTGATTCATTCATCTGTTCTGCCGTCGGCGCTGTGGCTGGCCAGCGCTTTATCTCGGGCGACAGCTTCCTACACTCCAACTATGGATATTCCTATTCTCACCTCTGGAGAAATTATGGAATTCTCATCGCATTTATGATCGCTTCCCATATATTCTATCTAATCGCAACTGAGTATATCAAAGGACACGCATCAACTGCTGAAACGCTCGTATTTCGCCCTGGACATGCACCACAAAATGTCAAAAAGGACGAGGAAGCACCTGCGGACCCCAGCAACTCCAGCTTTGTCGCTCTCTTTGATGATGTCGCCAATCTACCTAATCAGAAAGACATCTTAACATGGAAAAATGTCAATTATGACATTCCTGTGAAAGATGGAACTAGACGGCTATTGAATGATGTGAGTGGATGGGTCAAACCCGGCACCCTCACAGCATTGATGGGTGTATCTGGTGCTGGAAAGACTACACTACTCGATGTTCTAGCTCAACGGGTTTCGATCGGCGTCGTTCACGGAGATATTCACGTCAATGGAGAGGCTTTGAACTCTGGTTTTCCCAGAAGAACAGGCTACGTTCAACAACAAGACATGCATCTAGAGACTGCAACTGTCAGAGAGGCTCTTCGCTTCAGCGCCATGCTCCGCCAGCCTCAAGCAACGCCCAAGGAGGAAAAGTATAAATATGTCGAGCAAATTATCCAAATGCTAGGCATGGAACATTTTGCCGAGGCTGTGGTGGGTTCGCCTGGAGAGGGCCTCAACGTTGAGCAGAGAAAAATGCTGAGTATTGGCGTGGAGCTCGCAGCGAAGCCAACTCTTCTCATTTTCCTTGACGAGCCTACCAGCGGCCTTGACTCTCAGAGCTCTTGGACTATTTGTACCATTCTGCGAAAGTTGGCCGACAATGGACAAGCCATCTTGGCCACCATTCATCAGCCAAGTGCCTTGCTCTTCCAAACCTTTGATCGCTTGCTCTTCTTGGCCAAGGGAGGCAAAACCGTGTACTTTGGTGACATTGGCCCCAGCTCGCGCATATTACTTGAATACTTCACCAGAAATGGCGCACGGCCTTGCGAGACTCTGGAGAATCCTGCAGAGTATATTCTCGAGATGGTTTCTGGAGAGGGAGGCGCAGCTGTGGACTGGCCGGGGGCATGGAACAGCAGCCCAGAACGAGCAGCTGTTGACGATGAATTTCGCCGTCTCGAAAGCTACAAAACCTCAAACAATGACCCTGCTGCTGCGGCAGAGCTCCAGAAGGAGTTTGCATTGCCCCTGCACAGCCAGTTCCGTCACGTTGCCATCAGGGCCTTTCAGCAATCCTACAGACAGCCCGAATACGTGTGGTCCAAGTTCTTTTTGGGCATCATCTCTGGCCTTTTTATCGGATTTTCGTTCTGGAACGCCAGTGATTCGCAGCAGGGAATGCAGAATGCGCTGTTTAGTGTGTTTTTGCTGTGCACCATCTTCTCGGCTCTAGTGAGCCAGATTATGCCAAAGTTTGTCGCGGCGCGATCACTGTATGAAGTGCGCGAACGTCCTTCACGAACGTACTCCTGGAAGGTCTTTATTCTGTCCCAGGTCCTTGTTGAGATTCCGTGGCAAGTTCTCCTTGGCGTGTGTGCCTGGGCGTCCTTCTACTTTTCCGTCTTTGGAAGCGGCCAGTCTTCTGAGAGACAGTGTTTGATCCTGCTCTTTGTGATTCAATTCTACATCTTTGCATCCAGTATGGCGCAGATGGTTGTTGCTGCGGTTCCCAACCCGGCGGTGGGTACTATGCTTGGCACCTTCATGTTTGGCTTGTCATTCGTCTTCAACGGCGTCATGCAGCCTCCCGACACGCTCCCAGGTTTCTGGATCTTCATGTACAGGGTGTCTCCATTCACGTATTACGTCAGTGGAATAAGCAGCACAGCCCTGCATGAGCGAGAAGTGCATTGCTCACAAAATGAGCTCAGCATCTTTGACCCGCCGTCGGGAAGGACGTGTGGTGAATACATGACTCAGTACATTCAGCAAGCTGCTGGTCAACTGACCAATCCCAACGCAACATCCGGATGTGAATACTGCTCCCTTTCATCCGCGGACCAATTTCTGGCTGCACGGAGGATCCATTGGGAAGATCGCTGGCGGAATTACGGAATTTTCTGGTGCTACTTTGGCTTCAACGTCATTGCCACTATTACGTTGTACTATGTGTTCCGCGTGAGAAACGAGAAGCGTAAGAAGGCTTAGGTAGATCAACGGTTGTAATTTCATCCTGGTCAGGTCTGTAATGAGGCGAGGAGTTTTTTTCCTTCTTTTCTTTGTTGAGGGCAAATTGTCGTTTGTATACAGAGTGGAACATTTTAGCTTGTCGAGGTATCAAGATCTTACCAGGCTTGGTCTAGCGTCGACTCTCGGGCAAAATCTTGATCAGCGAGATGAATGAATAGTGGTGCCTATACGACATTTGGTGATTGCCAAAAGCAAGTAGACGGGGACGAGAGCACTTGGAGGCTCCGGGTGCTCGGATGCTGTCAATAATATAGCGGCGGGATGATCCATGGTTGTGACGTCATGCTATTCAACAGTTCGAGTATCATCTCCGCAGCCGGCGAAAGTGTAATCGGCTATTACGTTGGTAATTAGGAATCCCTTCCTGGTAAGGGCCAGATATTGCAATCAACTTCATTGCCAGAATAGATGATTCACGCAGCAATTATTCAAACAAAACCAGTTTTATTCACAAGATTGACTGGAAACAATCCATCATTGTCCAAGGGTGAAAACAAATAATGGTGCAAATCGTGAGGGGGGGATCTGTGCATATACAAGCTTTTTCATGACCCTTGGCGTTTGAATTGACTTTCTCATGTTCTTCACCATTTTCCATTATTGGACTCCCTCCGATCCTCGTACAGGTGGGCCTGATTTAGGCTCATCCGTAATGTCTGCTATTTGCCATTATTACTCTGCATCCAGGCCATGAAGAATACGTCTTATTCAGTCTCGAGAATGTCGACACCCCTTGACAAATACATTGTGGGGCCACACCAATCCACAGGCGCTGATGAGGCGTAAGCAGATTCTGTCAGATAACTGTCACTGGGCTATGCTCTTGTAACTGCACACTCTTGCTCTTCTGTGCATTTGTGAGATTATAATCAAATTACTCTTACTAAGTGTGTTTCCATGTCATATGCCAAATAATAAGAATTCAAGTCCGTGCATCACGTACATGTGGATTTGGATCACCAAAACATGACTGTGGTAAGTAATGATTGAAAGAGCTCTTACGAATGTGCAGGGTTGAGCTTGACAAAATGATCTAATTCATGATGCATTACATTCCGACAAGAGATTAGCACGAAACAAACCAAATTTGTGCCTCTTTCTCGTCATTACTACCAAGTGAATGAATGATTTCATCAACTCAAGTGACTTTCTGACCTAGACAGGCGTCCCTTACTATACAAGGTGGGGTGCCCTATTCCGCGTGAATCCTATCGGAACGTAAATTCCGAGCCCATGCATAACCACTCGCAGCACACGTTCGCCTATCTTGAGATCTCTGTTAACCTTAAAGTTTGATCTTGATGATATCATAGTTTCTCTCTTCCTTCCAGCAAATGCACTCTTAGAGAGATATCTCAATTCATATTCATTCTCTGGTTGGTGTCGGCTACTCATTTCGCTTTAGTGTCGCACGGAATTTGGCCCTGATTCATACTCCAAATTACTAATATCGAGTAGTATTTTTATCCAGTGTTTTTCAATAGTAAGTATCAAAGCAAAAGCATCAATTGAAACAATGGATAAGGCAATCCCTCGTGCCTTAGAGTGCAATTGTCAGACAATGAAGCGGGTGGAATCTGCGGGCATCGACACCGACGGCCTTTGGCCGTACGATTTGCCCATTCAACAAAGGTTGTTGTGCAGGTGACATGACCCTTACATAATCCATGTATAAATATTTCATCATAAAGTTGTGAAGCGCTGCATAATGGTCTTCGATCTGGCTCGATGAGAGCTGAGGTATGTCTTGGTCCTTGTGACAATGCCATGACTAAGTGTCTGACTCAAATTTGCCATTATAATATTATTTGATATAGAAATTTTGACTCTGATCATATCAACGCTGCTATGATACGTTTTGCCCACGTAATGGGTAAAACTTCCTTTCATACTAATGATGCGCTTATCCCTTTGACTGAGTCAAGGCTCTAGGCCCACATGAGCATAGTGGCAACTTTCATGGGCATACAAATTTGGTGAGATTGCATGTACCGTTTTTAAGCTACTACCATATCATTAGTCGATTCCTTTGTTGGTACGGAACTGGAGTCTTAACGCAGTCAAAGGAAGAGTCAAGCGTACAGACTTCCATCCAACTTGTAATATCCTGAGTCTTAGAAATGTCCTGGTCAGCTCATATTGGCACATTTTATTATGACTGAATGATGGGCAGTTAATATTATGGAGGTTCTATAAACACCTAGGTACATTAATTGCTTGAGTTGACGCTGTTTTGGACCGCCAGCCTATGCCAGTGCCATTACCATCTAACGTAATTATTAATTGACCATAGCAGCGATTGACGTAGAATCGGGAGATGTCGGCGGCAAGCTTTAACATGTTGAGGCCATCCGGATCGGTTAAATAGCCACGTAAACCGACGTCTCCAAATTCCATCTGTTCCCCAACGTACAGCGCTGTTACTCGGGACTAATTGTCCTGTTTTAGCGGCTTCTGCCCATTCAGAAAGTGAAACCCGAGGCTAGTTATGACGCTAATGACGGGCATGCTGCCAATTCCGACATCAATATTGAGCATCATAGCAAAGTCGGAATAACGGCATTCGCTATATGCTATGGGTTGCCTGTATATAAATGCTATTTCTGAGTTTATCTGAATAAAGCGAACCACTAAATCCAACCGCAATCCAAAATTGTTGTGTAGAAAACATGCCCAGCATAATTACTGAGCAAAGTCAAGCCCAGGTGCTGTTCGGGCCCAAAGACCTGAGACTAGTATGCATCTCATAGTTTGGCCAATCCCTATTCCGGGGATATATACGCTCTTTCTAACATTTTTAGATTTCTCGTCTCATCAGCCAACCAGGCAAAGATGAAGTTCAAGTGTCCATGCGAGCGATCACACTGTGCGGATCCGATTTGCATTATTACTCGCATTTCCGCAATGGCGATATCCAAATCAAGGAGCCATAATCCCAAGGCCACGAGAGTGCCGGGATAATCGTGGCAGTGGGTTCTCAGGCTGAAGAAGAGTATGGGCTCAAAGTTGGCAATCGAGTAGCTTGGGAAGTTGGCGTACCCTGCGACGGGTGTGAAGAATGTCAGGATGTTGCCTACAACGTTTGCGAGAAAATGCGCTTTCGTAGCAGTGCAACAGCATTCCCCCATTACCAGGGAACTCTACAGGAGCGTATCAACCACCCCGCAAAGTGGGTGCACAAGTATGTGAATATTATAACGATGCGTCCCTCATTTGAATGGAGACGCCGTTCTCGCTAACCAGCACCAAACCTCTCAAGAATTTCAGATGCAGTCTCTTATGCTCAGGGCACTCTCCTTGAGCCCCTCGCAGTTGCTGTGCACTCGGTCCGCAAAGCCGCTGCCAAACCCGGGTCCAGTTGTCTGATCATTGGGGCTGGTGCAGTTGGCCTACTCTGTGCCGCTGCTGCTAGAGCCGACGGGTACAAATTTATCGTCATGGTTGATATAGTCTAGAACCGACTGCATTTTGCAAAAGACAACGGATTCACTGATAGGACGGTGCTCTTGGAGCCAAAAAGACCCGAAACCCTTGACCAGGCCTTGCTTGATGCCAAGGCTGAGGCGACAAATCATGTGGCATTGAACGCAGTAGGCAAGTTTCACAGCACTTTTGGGTGCACAGGTGTCGAATCTTGCGTCCGTATTGCCATCTATGTAAGTACTTATTATAATCCCTTGTAATACCTCCAAGGAGACCTAACGTCAGTACAGGCCACTCGTGGAGGAGGCAAGGTTATTCTTGTTGGCATGGGCACGCCTATTCAAAATATTCTTCTCTCGACGGCCGCTCTACGAGAGGTTGATCTTGTGGGCGTTTGGGGGTATGCCAATTGTTATCCTCAGGCTTTGGACATAATGAATAGCGCCTGGGTTGACAAGGCTGTTCCTGGTTTGCGGAAACTGATCACTCATGCCTTCCGTGGCCTGGAGTCAGTACCTGATGCTTTCAACATGGCAGCGAGAACTAGTGATGATGCTGGACGCTTGGTTATTAAGGTTGTAGTAGAAACAGAAGAGTGAGATTTCAGACACCATCAGACAGTTCGATATTCATTACATAGTCTATGTCCAACTCGTAGTTGGATTCGGACCCAATTTATCATGAACCAGATCCACAAGGCTTAAATGAACCTGTTAAACCAGTTTGTGTATATCCATTTCTCAATGGCTTTACGTTCGTGCCACCATCATTAGTTAGAGACCTCCTGACTTGAAATAGAACTTCCTTCTGAATATGCGACTTTTAGAACGTTCCCTGAGCTTAAAAAATAAACAAAACACTAGCTTATTAATACTCGTTCATCTAAGTTGTCTGTCATAGCCTCGAAGGTCCTTGTTGAGCGATGCATCGAGTTTTCATTCGCATAGGTCGGACATAGGTCAGCGATTATGACATCAACAGAACGGTCAGAACGGTCATTTTTAATATTGGTGGTGTGGAAACTCCTGCTACAGTATGCAACCGGTGTGGAATAAACATAACCATACCGAGTTTGAGAAATGGCACCAATGAAGTCGGAATCTGTGCGGACGTAGATGCGAGGCACTTGTGGGAACTAGGAAATCTTTCACCTGGACTAAGTCTGAAAAAGATCATATTGTGGAGTGCATTGGCCTATTGGTTTGGTGGGATCTTATAGCAAGCCAACTAACTAACGAAACTCGTCGGAGAAATCGGCCGATATATTTTAGGAATATTTGTTCCAAGCTAAAAATGGGGATTGCTTACTCCATTTCAGTCACCAAAAACCGACACAGCTGAAGCACCACTTTCCTCTTGTACGGCATTGCCATCAAAAACCATTACACTTAGTTGATGTATCTGAACTCCGGGTGGAGATGACCAAGCGTGGCGACATCATCTTCAGATCCTTCGAGACGATAGTCACGACTGCCTTGGTCTCGTTTCTTGTTCTCCCGCTTTTGGTACAATACAAGTAATAAAGATGCGGCAACTACGGATGCTGCCGTGGCAGTGTTTAGGCTATTTCCAATACGGTAGCCTGTTTTGGCGTCGGTATTGATGTAGCTCCAAGTCGCGACAATTGACCCTGCAGGATAAGTTAGCCATATCTGCACCTTGAAGCTCTACACATCAGTGACTCGCCAATATTTGCAAGGCCAGAAACTGCACCGTTTGCAACATTTCGTACGGTATCTGGCGCAGCGTTGGCCAACGTCCAGCCCAGAATCAATGTCCCAAAGCTGTACACGCCCGCAGTGTTTAGGAAGATGGCGGCATATCGAGCTTGCACATTTGTTGAAGCCAGCCAAATGGAATACCCCACCACATTCAGAAGGGCGCACCCCGCGATCGCTATTCCGTGTTTGCCAGTCTTCATTGTGACGTACGAGACGCCAAGCCCAAAGGCCATGCCCACGATTGGAGGTGGCGCTGATAGCAGCTGGATCTCGACAGTTGAGCGGCCCGGGTAGTTGAGACGGAGGATCGTGACAGTGAAGATGGAAAGCCCTTGTACTGTGATCTGGTCGCAGATGTAAATCCAGGCCCCGACAAGCACATTGACGTTGAGCACGCCTCGTTTAACAAGTGACCAAGAGATGCGCTCATTATGTTCGCGGATGGCAGGCTGGTCATGCACAAGGCGCGCCATTGCAAGAGCACGCTCGGCGTCGTTAAAAATGCGTGTTTTGGATGGGTCGTTTGGGAAAAGGTACAGAGAAATGAAACCAACCCCAGTCGTGATGATGCTACAAACCCATTAGAGATAAAAGTCACCACGGGGACGAAAGCGGGAGGTACGGACCCTTCAACCAGGAATATGTTGCGCCATGAATCAATGCTTCCAATGCTCCCCACCGAGAGCAGGCCCGACGCCAAAAGGCCACCAAACCCGCCAGCGAGTCCTGCGGCAGCAAGCATGAAGAAAGAAATCCGCGTCGTCACTTCGCTGCGGCGGTAGTAGCGCGAGACAACGTAGCTGAGCCCGGGGAATTGAAATGACTCTGTAAGCCCGAGCAATATTCGCACAACGAAAAAGCTGGCTTGGTTTCGAATAAAAGCAGTACAGAGAGTGACGGTTCCGAATGCCACGCAGCTCATGGGCAGCACAATGAATCCAAATTTCTTCACGCTGAGCGATGCTGGGATGTCAGCTATAAAATAGATGGCGTAGTAGAGACAAGCTCCAATATTGAAGCCATATTGACCCAGCCCCAGGTCTTGCTCCATTCCGGCCACCTTGGCATTACCCAAGTTGGTTCGGTCGAGGAATGTGAAGAAGTACATCAGGAAGATCATAGGCAGGACCCGAAGGTCTTGCTTTCGAACAAGCTTGGCCTCGGCGGCGGGGTCAATGACATAGTCATGGGCTGCTTCAACATCAATATGGTCAATGCTGGGAGCGACAACCACAGGGTCGGTAACTTTTTTCTCAAGCTGTGAAATCGATTCATTCATTTCGTCTGGCTGGAGCAAGTGTCGTTGGATTAAGCAGAAAGTCAGAATACTGGGTCAAGTCCTTCTATTCATGCTTGTTATAATTAGGAGGCTGGCTGGGGAATACAGGTGATAAGACCCTTTGCCGACGGGATTGGGTGCATGCCAAGCTTCTTGGCAAAGGCCAGGGTGCGAATGATCCCGAGGGAGAGATAACCGACAAGATGCATTGATGGATCCGGCTGGAAGGGTCTTTGGTGTTTGACAAGATGCCCATGAGAGGAAAGTTCACTGGTCAGTATACTAGACTCTTAACTAGCTGAGCTAGGGCTAGGCACAATAGTAACGGCATCAATGCTTGTGCGCCACCCCCAAGGTTGCACAATCCATCCGGCCATTGGAGGTGCATATACCGGTAGATGAAGCTCAATGTCTACCAAGATGGCTTCCTGAAAACAGGTGGCGTTGACGGTAGAGGTATATAATATGCGTTGTGGTGCATCATCCGCAACCCAAGTCCGTTACCCGCTCTGACTCCGTTGTCACCAACTCTTTATTCTTATCGGCCCAAGCCTGGGAAGGATGACTTTGGTGCTCCCTCCTTTCCAGTAGCCAACTTGGGACAGCCGCTGATAAGAGCTTGGAGAGCCCTGACTCCCGTCTTATCAAGGTGCAAGGGTGCAAGTGCAAGCCACAAATCCACCCAAATCAGGCCAACATGGAAGGTGGGCTTGGCAGCTCCCTGTTTGTCTGGGCTCAATTGACCTGGCCATGCAACAGATTGTATGTTTTCATCACGATATTTCTAAAAAGATAAATAAAGCAAGAAAAAGCAGTACATGCTAAGTCACCAAAAAAGGAGGTGCTCCCCCGGGAAGGCTCGAACTTCCGATCTCCCGATTGTCTATTAGAAATAACAGTCGGACGCTTTAGCCAACTAAGCCACAGGGGATCTGATTGGATACTAACTCGCGGTGCTAAGCCACATTAACTGACGGAGAGACTTGGAATGTGGGTCTCAATGCCTTCCCGAAATGCATCCCACTTCCCGAAGGCCAGAAAGAAGATGGTCTGCTCCAACCATTGTACCATGCATAGGTCGAGCCTTAAGATAACGTTTTAGCTAGTTTCATAAGCAGTGATTCAAATCATATAGATGTTTATTTCATCGCTATGTGCTCTTATGCCGATGCTTGGGGGAAATTCCATCTTTGTCCATTTGACTTTAGAGATTTTGGCTGTAACATCATTACCATCCTTGTTGTTAATCAACAGGAATGGTTAAAGCAGAAACTTGGATAACTTGCACAAGTACTTTGTAGAGACTATTTTTACGATTCAAATCACTTCATCTGCAAAACCCATGTCGTAGATAGTCAGAGAACTTGACTCTGAAACGGAGTTGTTGAATGCCTGTAGGGTAATGGATCTATACGAAAAACTACCCCACCAAGCTTGATGGGTAGGTCACAAAAACCATTGCCAACAAATTTATTTGTATATTACATATCGAAATGTTAGTGAAATCCCGAAAGAGCGATTTTATTAGCCGTTGATATATAAATATGTAGTATTGAACCTCTTATTATGGCCCTTGGAGTCTCTCCTATCTAACAAAATGATAAAAACTATCCATTTGACTGCGTCAAATCTCCATCCAGGTACCAGACAGAATATGCAGATAACTATAGAGATCTGGACTATAGATATGGAATTTCCTATGAATTTGAATCATTCTATAACAATTAACTATCCTTAGATGTATAGAAAATTGCATTGTATGTCAGTATGAACTTTTCATGCTTAGTGTATGGGAGCGGCGTACCTGGCTGGGCTTAACGCAGTCAAGGGGATAGAGGGTCGTGAATGGTTAGGTTGCTATTTGTAATGAGTAAAGCGTCACGGAATTATACCAGTGTCTCCCACTTTTTGCTCTACCATAGAGACTGGGACGCCGTTATGGGCCACAACCCCAGTGCGTAATTATGCACAGTTGCCAGTCAATTACATCCAGCTGCTTTTAAAGAGATTATTGAAATAAATCTGTTACATATGGAGCCTGAGCTACGAGATACTAGTGGAAGAGGCACACGCGGTATCTTCGACATTCCCATTTGGTTGACATCCTGGCGTCCAAAGTCCGCAGCGGCTTGCGGATTTCACAACCTCAATCTCCGCCCGCTTGCATCAATGCTGAATAGAGGATTCGAATGCCAGAACATTGGACATAGTCGGAGGGACTTTGGGCCGAAAAGAAGAGAATCGGATCACGAATATGGGAAAGGCCCTGCGTGATGCTAGCCGTTCTGTCAGGAATATAAGGTCCATTCCCCTCCCATTTGCCCAAGGTGTATGAAAGTCACGATCACAACAAAAGCCACTTCATTTGGTAGATTTTAAAGCTCATCATTCAAAAATACGCAAAAATGCCTGCTCTTCAGAACCCCGCCATTCCAAAGGACTCTACAGTTCTTGTCACTGGCGCTAGCGGCTGGGTTGGCTCCAACGTCGTGGACCAATTCTTGGCGTACGGGTACAAGGTCCGAGGAACAACTCGCGACACAAGCAAAGCTTCATGGATATGCGAGGTATTTGATAAAAAGTACGGAAATGGTGCTTTTGAGCTTGTTTCCATCCCAGACATGGCAGCAGTTGGCGCGTACCATGAAGCTGTCAAAGGTAAGCAGATTTCCTACAACGACCCTAATTTTAAAGCTCTTCTTAACTTATTCTGTTCACGCAGGCGTCTCCGCTGTTGTGCACACAGCGTCAATAATTCCTGAAGACCCTGACCCGAAGAATGTGGTCCCCGTAGTCATTGCTGGTTCAATCAATGCCCTCAAGGCTGCCTTCTCCGAACCCAGCGTGAAGAGATTCGTTCTGACTTCGTCTTCATCGGCGGCACTTCACTCTATCAAAGGAAGACCCAAGATTGTTGCCACTAGCAACACATGGAACGAAGAGGCTGTCAAAATTGCTTGGTCCGACCCTCCTCATGACCCATTACACCCGCTCTTTGTCTATGTTGCTAGCAAAACGCAAGGAGAGCAGGCAGTATGGAAATTCTACAACGAAAACCATACCAGACGCCCAGATCTAACCTTGAACACTGGTACTTGTTCTGTTTGGAATTTGTTAACATGATGCTAACTATAATTAGTTCTTCCAAATATGGTTTTTCACAAAACTCTTGACCCGGAAAAGCAGGGATACCCAAGTACTTCGGGGTTTATTTCTCGCCTTTTCAAAGGAGAGCTTAGTCCGGAACACCAATTTGTAGATCCTCGTATGTTTTCACTCATCATCCTAAACTACCCGTTGTATTGACCTTGATTTTTAGAATACTTTATTGATTCATCAGACACTGGGAGGTTGCATGTCGCCGGCGCAATTCAACCCGATGTGAGAGGGGAACGCATTTTCGGGTTTGCAGGTCGCTTTAGCTGGGACCATGTGCTTTCCATCCTTCGCAAACATGAGCCCGAAATTTCATTCGTTGATTACTTTAGTGGTGGAGAAGATCCTAACGAGATTGTGCCAGCGGCTCGAGCGGAACAGCTACTGCGTGACTTGGGGCAGCCTGGATGGACATCCTTGGAACAGTGTGTACTGCGAAACATTGGGGATCTTCGTGCTGCCCCTGCGGCATAAGATACTCTTGGGGAGGAGTTTGGGTATCTACTAGACTACATCTTGATGGATAATTCAATACAATTTATCTGAGCTGGGCTACTTATAACTCATGGAACAATTCAACATTGAATTAATGCACCATTTTACCCAACTGGAATCGGATGCCTGTTTCATCATGTATTCGGTATAGAGGGGCCACGAGGAATCTGTACACCTCTTGGATAATGCCCTCGTCATCCAAATTCGGATTCTTTTTCTCAAGCTCGCCATGAAGACACCGGCATGATGCACTCCCATAGTTTGGGCTAGCTTCATATAATTTGCTCAGTAGTCGCTAAGCAGTCATGTAAGCCGAGAGAAGACCGAGATTTGGGCCCAGCTTTCATCTCTGGTCCGAAGCTCGTCTACAATTTTTCCATGCATGAGCTCGAGAAGCAAAACTCCGAGTTCCAGCAAAATTGGATTGTGTATCATTGGTAGGGCAACTGTATCTTTCCCAGAACCACCTTGCAAGTCCATGGAGAATGCATATTCGTAAAAGCAGAATTCTCCCATCTGCAATAAAACACGCTACGGCTGATGGGCACGTCCGGTAGAATGGAGTCTTGTTAAAATAATGTGTACCTGAGACAACAAATATAACAAGCTGAACTCTCTGCCTATATGTTAGAATTTTGTGGTTGCTCTGTCTTCTAGGACCTCTCTTAGAGAAACCATCAGCAATCCCGGTTGGCGTTCCAAATCCAAGCTAGGAGTTTAGGAGTGTAGAAAACCCCACAGATTCTTACCCTCGAATCCAGTTGGATTTTGATTAACCCAAAACAATGCAATTCTATTGCAGCGTGGATCTTTCTTAGTTTATCACATGGATTTATTGATTGCGACGCATTGGTAAAATCGGCATTTATCGATCTAAGGGATGCATCTGAAATCTTATCGGCAAACAAACTGGGTATTTTGCGTTTCAGTAAAGTCAATGGAGGATGTTGACAATTGAGTAATTGAAAAGAGAACTGATTTCTTCTTCTTTTCTGTAGAGCTGATTGTCAAATTCGAGACCTCCTTCGACATGACCGCTTAGGCAAGTGGGATTTGTGTCAAAGGCTTTGCTTGTGTCAAAATTTCTTGTCAGGCATATTCTTTCATAGAATGGAGGTATTGGTTAAGTTCTGAAGGTCCAGATGAAAGCGTCAGAGGAAACTTCATGTCTCCAATAGCATCCTCAGGGTCACATGATGGAGTAATACTTTTCTAGAAACAAGTTACAGCCTCTATTTAGAGATTCGTTGGGGCTTGGTGTTATTCAGCGGACAAAACAACAAGTTTTGGCCTCCATTACCAGAGATAACATGATGAAATAACTAATTGTAGAGGATGAACGTTCAATGGGGTTTAGGGTTTAAGGTTAAGGGTAGGAATGAGATTGAGGTTTGCGGATTGAATTAAAATTGATACTAGGCACTCACGCCTCAACCCGCGTCTTGGCAATCCACAGAGGGAGAAAAAGTAAGCCCAGTGCTAGGGATATACTCGGCTTGACAATCTCTCACAAGCGAGCGTCACGCGTAGGGCGGATGGACGGACGAAAGACAATTTCTTTCGGGGCTGCCTAGCTTCATTTTCCCCTCAAATGGTTCAAACCTACCCAAGTGTGTTCGGGGTCCTTTGAACGAACTTTCACTGCTTCATCAGCTAAACTCTCATCCTATACAACGCTAACCTTCTTGATCCCTGACCAAAATGCGCCAGGACTAGGCTGCCGGAAAGTAGGCCGAAGTTCCGGGAAGAAAATCTCATGGCAAGGATAGCAATGTCAGGCGCAAGTCGGCAACACCAACATACTACTAACCACCTCTTCCCTTAATGGTTCCAAGAATTGATCGGCATCTTTAAGCATTCGACCTGCATCGTGGGCCCACACAAGCCCAGTCAGGCCGCGTAGTCTCAATTGCCGGCGTGTAGGGTAGCTCAAGGAAACCTTCGGGGAAGTGTCAAACGGTAGCGCCAAAGCTAAAGCGACATCTCCAACTGGACTATTGACCAAAACGGTAACACAATTGTAATCTTCGTGGATAATGCGGGAAGGCAGGTTCAACCTTGCGATTGCCCTGTATGCAGTCTGCAGGGGAAGAATGCGGAGACAACCCATGAAGAATACCAACAAACTTTATATGTCTTTACCTGGTATACGCATCTTTCAGACTTTGTTTTTTGTCTCTAGAATTATTTGAATAGGCGGGGGGCTTTAATGCTGTTTGTTTGCATGCATACTCTCGTCTGTACATGTGGATTTCAAGCAAATAGTATACTGAGTAAAGTAAGCATAGTTTTTATATACAATACCTTCATTTACTGTTGCTTCAAAGGCAAACAGATGGTTTGTTTTATACTCCAACTTCAAAATCATAGTCCAGTTGCTCTTGAAACTTTTCCCATTCGCCCTTGATCTTGTATGCCGATATCCAATAATTACCCTTGCTGTCCTTGCCGAGTACGAAGAAACCATCCACGGGCTTGATTGGGCCATGGTTTTCCTGCACGTAGGAAGGAAAACAAGGCGCATTGTTTGCCTTGGGCTCCTTTCGTGCAGGTGCAAAGTCAAGATTGAATAGTCCTGCCTTGGACCAATTTGATATCCCAACCTGGGCCATATCGCTTGAGCCGAATATGACGACGGGGAGGCCTTTCCCCGACTTTCGAACCATTGAGTAATAGGCTTCGTGTTGAGTCCGCGTACCCTGCTCATTGATAGCGCGTCGAATCTGGCCCGCGAGCCAGCTCAACGGCTTAGACGAAATATCCCCGGCAGTAGCGAGCACATTGGCCCAGCCGAAGGCGTTGCCTATATAAGGGCTTGCATCAGCGGGGGGGATGAGATCGCCCTGAAAGGCTTTGCGGAGAGACATGGCGATAGACCCGGCAACCTGCAAATTTGAGATGGGGATCAGCACATTCTATTTTTGAAGCGTAGTGATTGGCAGGGCTTACCAGTCGTCTAGGGTCCATATCCATGGGGCCAACCACGCAGCGCAGAATCCAGGCTGTCAAGACATCATTCTCAGTCAAAAACACTTTGGATATGTCTTCACCCTTTTCGATTGCTTCGGCACGGAGCTCAACGAGGGCTCTCTCCATCTGCGGCCGCCAATACGATTCAGGGACACAAACCATACGATTCTCCTTGGCTCGCAGAAGCATATCCACGCCGTAACCAAGCCCCCACTTGAGCATGCCACCTAGTCCGACCCGGTGGTCAGCCATGACATGTTCCTCTGTTGGAGGTCGTGTGCCCTTGGCGAGTGAGTCAAAGGGGTCATTGTCTGGTTTGCACGGCATCGGGATGTCGTCCTCGCGGCCCCAGAGCAGGGCACTCCAGGCATCGACGACATGCTGCATTCCAATCGCGTCAAACGCGACATGCTGCCATTGAAGGACCGCGATTGTCTTGTCAGTGAACGAGTTGATGCGCAGGCCGAGCACCGGCCGGTCAGAGGTCAGGTAGTCATTGATGCCGCCTAGTCCGTACCCGGGCTCCCAGGCCAGCTCTGCCAGGTCGTCAGGGTCGCCGACAATGGCTGGCCTGGTGGAGGGTTGCGGGATTCGCGATGCTGCCGCGTGTGCCGTGGCGGGAATGCCGTGATCGACGTGTGAGTAGTTGATTGCAGGGCGCTCAGCCGTGAACTCCGCCGGAATGTGCCACTCGATTTTACCGGAGGACTATATGGTGACGTGTGACTGTTAATATGCCGAAACGACTTTGACGTCACGCAAAACGGCGCCGGGCACGGATGTTCCTGTCACAATCCTTACATTTTTCCTGAGGCGGCCCCCCAACCGCTGCCAACCCTCCCGCTTGGCCAGGTCTTCCAGGGACTGCCGGAGCTTTGCCGGGTCGAGAACCTCATCGAACACGATTGAGACGGCCATGTTGTTCCCCTGCACAAGCTGGCTGTTTTCGAAGAAGTGGAGCGGCAGTACCCGATCGCTTGGAACCTTCTCCACGGCGGCGGGCTCCCAGCCCAAGAACTTGTACATGTCGGATAATTCACTCACTCAACCGCAACTCGGGGGTGTTTTCAGGGAGAGAATGGGAGTTCTTGGCAAAGATCAATCAACTGTGCTGTAAACAAACAAACAAACAAACAAACGCTGCCTCTATTCCCTTGACAGCCGACAAAAGCATAAATACGAAATTCAATGCAGAATTAAGCATACGGTGATCTCCCCAGCGGTGGGAACAAGTTGAGATTTGTTGTATTTTACAAGTCGGAACCTGCGGGGGCTTTTGGGGGCGCGCTGACGGCTTGGCCGTTTGCTCTGTAGCGAAATGAGCCTGGGTCTCCATCTCGAAATCGGGACTCTGACCAAAGAATGCCCGCTGTTAATCCCGGGCCTTGTCGAGGACCCAGGGGCACGAGCCAGGGGCACGGTTGCGTTGAAGATGGGACCCCTGGTCTGACAACCATGGGTGATGGGATGACATTTGGAGGCTAAACGGCCTGCCAGCACAGTCCCGAGCCACAGGATGAAGATCAGGCACTGTTTCGTCCTAGTCTCTTCCCAGTAGCCGGACTTCTCCAACGGTGACCGTTGCAGTGCCGCAAAACAAGGTTTTCTAGCACGAAGTCTACCCTCAAACGAGATGTCCCCCCAGGCGTGACAGCAACGCAATCTTCGAGGCTGTGGCCAGCAATCAGAGGCATTGCGCAACGGCCTTTAATACGGGCGCAGGCGTATTTTGTTTCAAGTCACGGATCCAGGGGGTGGTTATACACACAGTAAGGGGTCTACGCCCGTCGGTATCTGCCATATCCACTATATCCACCATTTAACAAGTCCACTACCCTCGATTCTCGGGTTGACGGGTTTTCTCTGCTGTGCTACCATGTTCGCGTGCATGTATGGGAGGCAGAGACGGTAGCAGCAATGAATCTCGAGGCGACTCCGGCCATGGCGCCGCCGGAAGGACATACGCCTGAATTCAATGGACCAAACACTCGGCTGCAGACCGGAACGTTTGCCACATATGGAATCACCTTTTTCCTCGCCACCATCTTTCTCAGCCTCCGATACTTTCAGGCCTTTAAGTTTGTCAAGGAGGTCGAGGTTGACTTGGGTAGGCGCAGCCTCAATTCTAAGCGAACCCGAAATCGATCAGACGCTAACGCAAGACCGCTGCAGTCCTCATCACAATTTCCTATGGCGTCGCCATATCATGCTTTATCAATACTGCCAACAGTAATTCTCACTTCAACCATGCTTGGTAGAATCATCATTTCTAACTGAGCCACAGTGATGCCTGTTGGCTGGGGGAAGCATATCTGGGATGTATCATTGGCACAACTCGCTGAGTACAACAACGTAAGACCACCACTCTCTAGCCACGGGCTTTCAACTTTTGATTATTGGTCCGTTTACTGACAAAACTGTTCCATAACAGGGTCTACTCACCAATACTCTCACTTATCTAATAAGTGCATGTATTACCAAGCTGGCCATCTTGGCCATTTTGTTCCGCATCAACCCCGTTTATTCGTACCAAGCATGTGTCGTGGGCGTGGGTCTTTTTGTATTCACCTACACACTAGCGCTATGTATAGTCATTGGTGGGCCATGCAATCCATCACACAAGAATGACGCCAAATGTCTGCATGACGTCGCCCTGAGCCATGCTGGGATGAACATTATTTCTGATATTGCCATTGTGCTGGTGCCGGTCCCTACAATTCACAGTCTTAATCTTTCGTTGAGACAGAAAGTTTCAATAGGCTGCATTCTGGGTTTAGGATCTGGGTGGGCTTATTCCACCCCTGTTGGTGCCTTGATATTGTGCTAACCTTTGATTCAGCGTCCTCATCTGCGCCATTGCTCGCCTGCCGTATGTTATTATCATGGGCGGCAGAGCCGACTATACCTACACCCGAGCCATTTTGGGCTTGTGGTCTATTGTTGAACTCAACCTCGGCATCGTGTGCGCCTGCGGAATTCGACTGAAGCGATTCATAACGACATATCTTCCACAACAAAGACCATTTACGTCGGCACGTTCAGTAGTTAACGGGACCGTGTCGTGGGGAAAATCTCTTCGAATGGACAAGAACCAAGGGCAACATTCATATCAGCTGCACAGTGTCCAGGATAACAATGAGGATGTCTTGGAGAGGAGAGACATTCGAGTCTACCGATCGTACAAGGTCGACGTAGAACAGCTGCCGTGTCCCAGAGAGGAAAGAAAAAGTGTGGATGACGACAAGAGCAGAGACGACAACAGAAGCACCGACGGGATTTTGCGATAGGACGCCTGACTATGATCAGGTTCCAGTTAATCACGCGAAATGAACACTTGTAATAAACATAAACGGCTTTAGTAGCCACAATAGAGTACAACATCCCACGATGAACCTAATTTAATTATACAATAAGAAAAAAAAAGCCGGTGCTATATTCCACTTGAAAGTCTGCCTGGGCGAAAGAATGAGCCTTATTGTAACGGCAAGGTTACCTTTAACTATGGTTTAGATTGAAACATGGTTGGGTAACAAGTGACCGGAGCCATGGTCTATATCAGACTAAAATAGCCTGCATTTAAGCTAACCTTTATGCTTTGCGATATCTGCCATCATGATTGGTCAGCAGAAGAAGTACTATTCGAATAGTGCGATATCATACCACATTAAAGGACCCTATTAATGAGCTACCAATAGGTACAATGCCGAAGGCCATTTTTCCAGACTCGATAAGTCCCATGCTCGTTTCCATAATGGCAGCTTTTTGCTCAAACAGGTGCACCTTATAAGTGAGAATCTCCAGCTCATATTCATTCTCATTAATCCTATGGGGGCGCGCTGGAAGAATCATATCAGACACACTGCTCTAATCCGAGGACTTACTCTGCCCACCGAGTGGGCGCCTGGCAATATTATCAAATACCAAAGTAACAATTCACACCAGCACGTCTGCTCAACGGGCCGATAGTTATTATTCCAACGATAGTGTTTTCGATTTTTCATCACGAAGGCTCATTATTTGACAGATCTTAATAAACCGCTGCAATTATACAAGGATGGGGAGCCCATGAGGTCAGAAATGACAGTTTATGATGCTCTTGTGGCGAGGATACCACCTGCCTCAACCCTCTCTTGCTGAGAGCTTGTTGCAAACACTACATTGACAGCACAACGACTTTTGGTCTCTGATGACATCTACCCTTTTTCGATGACGGCATCAAATTAAGGATTAGCATCCGCCAATTAAACATACACCAAAGAGAAGAGGGCAGCCTCAGGGTGGCGTTTACTTTAATTTTAGCACGTCGGGGGAAAAACAGCCAATGAACATGCTACCATTGCATGGTGATGATTATATTAGCTTCGCGCGTCTCGGTGTCCGAGGTTCATCCAATAGGCCACTTCTAGTTTGACTCCAGCTGGTATCTGTCATCTCGTGATCCAAGACAAGCCCTCGCGCACAGCGTCGGACGCCGACCATGGGCGACATCCGAAATCTTGGCCGATGACTGATAATTGGATATTTATATTTCCCACGCGCAACTTAAATGCAACTGCTGGCTCATGTTTATCGTTCTTGAAGCACCAATTTCCTGTCCAACGCGTTGCCTATGAATCACGAAGCGACATGCGAATAAACGACGAAGCGTTTTAAAAATAAGAACAGCCTGGACAATTGGTTCGGCAAGACATTGACGGCGACCAGTATAATCTGTTTATTATCCCGATCACCCACCACGCCCACGTCATTCTTCCTTTGCCTCCTGCAATGGCACGCCACGAACAACTCTCACAACCATTCAACTCCTACATCAATTACATCGACAGTCGGATTGATTCGATTAGCCACCCGAGCGCAGAAAATGAACTAGCTGCAATCGTTCCACCTGACCATAGGGGTGGCCAATGCCCAACGCTGCAACAACTCACACCCGCCAAATCTCGTTTTGAAGACTTAGATCGTCGGCTATGTGTACTGGACACGCAGACCCGTTGTGTCGTTGCCGTGTTGAGAAACCGCAGCCTGCGCAATTTGAACATGCCGATCGAGCCACTACCGAGATATCGAAGCGAGAGCAAACAAATTAACCCCAAATTAGACCTCTATCCTCGCAATGCAACAGAGCTCTATGCCTTGCGCTCGTCCGAGTCACGACACCAAAAGGAGGTCCTGGCCTATTTGATAGAGCTCTATGATATTCCCTATCATACTTGGAGTTCACCAGCATCTGGGAGTTGTTGGGATCACGACTGCGCAAATGATAGTGTCGCCAACCTAGAGACCCATGCCTCTCAGAGTACAATGACCATGAATGATGCAATCCGCAACCATGCGGCGCGAATCGTTCAACATTTGGAAGAGATTATTGGTTTGAGTGAGAGTCAATTCAATGTGTTGCCCAAAAGTTGACAACACAGGGGCAAGCACGATAATTAATTGCCCCTGGCTGACAAGTCGTCATGACATTTCACAACGCGAAGAGAATCTTGGTCCTTTAGCACCTGACTTGATGTTGATTTGGGACGGAGGCGGCGGGCTAGAAAAGACGGTGGGTCGTCCGTGCGGGAGAAGAGCTCCGTTTCGGAGTCCGAAGCTGATGCTTCAGAAGTCGATTATATCCCGCTTGGCCCACCCTAACGGCCGAGAATGATGCTATTTGTAAAGCAATCGTGTTCAGTGACAGTGTTGGGTTGGGGACATAGGCTGTCGCCATAAGCTCACGTTTGTGACTTGGACTTATCTGTTCCAAACTTTGTATCTCATGACACTAGACTTCATTGAATCAAGTGACTGAACGGGAGTATTGGCGTTAGTTCGTGGTTAAGAATGGAGAGGCTATTATGGTTAGCTGTGACCCCGAGAGTATGAAGGTCCGGCATAAAAGTGGAAAGGCTGCCTGGCCTCCCAGGATTAGTCTGTTGGAGACTGAGGGTTTGACAGTCAAATACAGCCTATCCGACGGCGAAACTCTGGCTTTAAGTATTACTATAGAATTCATCGTTCGTGGCGAGAGCAGAGCTTAACAAAGCGCCAATGGCTATGTCAGTGGTGGACTTGTCGGAAAAGAGATATTCGAGGGCAAGGCACAAGCTTAACAATGCTAAATCAGAGACAAAGATGAGCGAGTAAAAGTGGCATTCGGGGTTGAAGGTGCAGAATCAATGCCAGCTTTGAGAGGGAAGAGTGTTTCTTTCATCCCCATTGCATAATCGCACGATTGCATTTCTGACAGTTTTCGAGTCCCTTTTCAGCCTAGCATTTCAAAACTTAGAGTATAGTTTATGTTTATTGTACGAAACACTCAATTCTTTTGTCTATTGCCTGTTTTCTTCATCCAATATGCTAACCGTGAAACAACTCTACATAGCAAGTGTGCAACTCTTGAGGCCATGAATTGATCGGTCCGAGAATATCCCGACGCTCCTGATCCCGAAACCCGCCTTCTGTACATTTAGCTGCAGCCAAACTATATGCAAGAGTCAGGTTTGTGATAGCGTAAACAATTTTGTCAACCCAAAGATACTCTGGCAGTGTCCAGTCCGGCTGGGCGCTTACCAGGAATCGCCTCCCTCGAACAATGGCAAGACGAATGTCGGATTCTATCCTTTCTGGCCATTGCATCTGACACAGTGAGAAGAGAGCTAACAGAGCATAGGCAGTAAGCTCATGCAGCCCTCCCCAAGATCCATCAACTCGTTGGCCATCTAGTAGAAATTTAATGTTTCCAAATAGAGCCATTGGAATCTTTTCATGGGTCAATATCTTTGGAACAAGCATCATGTCGAGTTCCCTTTTATCGCATTGTACAAGAAGCTTTACAAAAGCCTGTGTTGACAACATTGTAGGGTACAATTTCGACTTGTGCTAAACTGCAAATAAGTTTGTGAAAGAAGAAAAATTGAAACAAAAAGAATGATATTAATTTCCTTACCCATTTGTCGCTCATACGATTCTCTAGGCACAGCCAAGCGAGCATCTTTGTCACCTTCATAACCTTGGACGTGTACGAGGCCACCTCCGGACTGCGCAGTAAGCAAAGCAGGACATTGCAGTTTGCAGTGAAACTAAACCCGCCCTCCACCTTGTAGACTCTAAAGTGCGTCGGCGTCTCAAAATTTTCGAACAGTGGCTCCATATTCACAGGCTCCCCTAGTTGCTGTAGAGCCGATAACCCAGCAACTGTGTCATCAACATCTGGGATCCCGTGCGGGGCTAAGCGGCTGTTAGAACTTGGCATGCCGTACAAGGACAAAAAAAGAAACTCGCTTACTGAGGCCCAAAAGGCCATTCCCTGCTTCATAGGCACTAAGAATATGGCGTCTGACTTTTCCAAGAACATACCTGCCAATGTCTACGCTAGTGTAGCCGGCGTCGAGAAGCAGAGTGATGCTCTATGCATGCAAGTCAATGTTTGTTGCTCACCGACTTAATCTATGGGGAATTTACCAAAGATACTTCGAATATCGTAATGGGGAAATTTTGAAGAACGCCTCCCCTCTCTGGGCCCAAAGCTGTTTTATCAACGACGGAGCGAAGGTATGCTTCCGCCAAATTGTCCCAAGTGCTGGAGTACATCAAGTACGCCGCTGTAGATGCAGGTGACCCCAGCATGTCTCCGTCCGGTGATAGGTGTTTTTTGGTGCTGTCGAAATCTATTTTACCTGAAAATGTTTCCAGGAAATGGGCCAAAGTGGTCGCTTCTTGCTCCTCTAGGATCAGGCATAGTCTTCTCACCTTTTCGTTGTGCATCTTCATGACTACGTGATGGTTTGGGACTTGGAGGTATACGCCATGTTCCCTGAGCATGCGTAACATGGCTGGAATGATTAATCCAAGTCCAACCCTTTCAAACGACGCAATGTTGACTTTTCTCAGCATAAGTTGCAGAGCAGATCGCCCTTTGGAGCACCGGGACTCTAGTTCTTCCTGCAAGACCAAGTCACATCTTGCCCATCTGGCTTCGAGGGCGAGTAGCGCAGCCATAGTACAAAGCAAACTGTCAACGCCGCCCGAAGGAGCCTCCCAGCCACCGTTTGGAAGCTGCTTGGAGAGTAAGAACTGGAAACACTCTGGGAAGAGGGGCACTTTGTTTCCATCAATGGTCTTGTCAATCATGGAAACCCAAGCAGTGTCGTACAGAGAGACGGAGCTGCTGTAGCATCCACTCTTTTGGTCGATACCTTGCGTTAGTCCATTGAGCAGGGTCTCAAGGGGTGTAGTCGTGGTAAAAGTCATTTTTGGATCCAACAACAACCAACGCGTCTTGAGAAATGGTGACTGACCAGAAGGCAACCCGATGTACAATTTAACAAGCACCTTAAATACCCTTCAGGCACCAAGGGGAAAATGGCATTGTCATCTACGAAGCTACTGTGCCGTCCACGTGACAAACCCCCTTTGTCTGCGAGATGAGTTTGCCCATCAAGTCTTGTCCTAAATTATCCCAGATTACCCCCGGTTTATCCTGTGACTTATAACGTGGCGATAAAAATGCATTGCTCGGCAACTATTGCTCGGCAAGCGTGATATATGCCGCAAACCAATCCAATGACGCGGTAAATGGCGTAATATGCGGGCTGGACACGACGGCACAGGAGCGCGATGACCTGGCCGGTGGACGTTGTCTCACGCCGGGCTATGGATCGCCGACACGTGGGTCGGGGGCTGAAAGCGGTGTCGACGATCCATGTGGAAACACTTCATGAGTGTTCAAGCTCGCCAGTTTATAGAATTTGTCGTGATTGGTAAAATTCGGCTCAAGATATGGGAGCAGGAAGGGCCTCACCTTTCACAATGGTGCTTATCATCAACAAAGAGCCCATCCATGAATGGAAACATAATCCCCGAGCCTTATGTGTTTGTGATAGACTTGCAGCACACCAACTCCTTAGCCCGTACTTTCGAGACCAACAAACTGACTGGTGGGTCCGTTTCTTATCTTCCTTGCCACGCTATTTTACAGCGACAGCTCGCTGCAGTGTGATAGCACCGTCCAGGGATATGAGTTTGAGCTTGAAGAACACATTACTATTTCTGAGAACTGTTAGAGTTGATGAAACAACTTTCCGGGCGTTGTCACGGAATGAAAACACAATCCTCATCGTGTCCGCCTCAGCCCACACTGGTGCACGGATGCATCACCATGACGCCTATTCGTCCAAAAGAAGCATGGTTGAGTGGAGGGGACGGGACACGGCACGGGACACGAGAGAGGATCCCAGGGTAGCGCTAAAGCCAATGTACTAAATTCTCGTTGTCCTTCCCCCTTGTTCCTGACTGAGCAATTTCACTTCACCATGCTGCTGCTGCTTGGTACCCAATCAAGCGCGGTGCAGAAGACACTGGAAACACGAGCTCTGATGCTGAAACTCGTCTGCTCTTAAGCTTCATCATCGCAAGTTGAGCCAACCAGCAGCATCCTGAGGTGCTGCCTCCTCACAATGGGTCAAGCCGTTAGAGATGCATCCCAACCGGCGAAGCGGACGCGGAGGTTTAACGCCCGCAGCTGTACAGGATGCAGCAACTGTAGGGAGCGCCGGATCAGATGCGATGAGAAACGACCCTGTTGGTGAGTACTGCCTGCGCTTGTCCAAATAACCGCCTCGGTTGCCGGTTTCGTCGTTAGTGTTCAGCTGATGCTGTCAGCACATGCCCCTGCCTGCCTGACCTGAGAACTAATCCCATACAATAGCTCCAAATATTAGAGTAAGAACAAACCCTGTAGCTATGAAACTGTCAGGATTCCGCTCTGTGATCTTAGAGCGGAGATACAGCCTGGAGAACAGGAGCCTTGGGCCATTCAGGTCTCGCGGTCCCAGAAGATGACATCCAACTCATCCAAGGGACCAAAGTCTGATATGGGTTATACTGCCTCGATATCCTGGCGACTAGTTGTTTGTGAGCCCTTGGACCCTTTCAGCTCGTTCCCTATAAGGATGCCCCTCAAGTCAAAGGAGTTCCTACGCTACTGTAACTGAAAGGCCTAGAGAATGTTTCGGCTCTTGTCTGTCCCAGTCTCCCAAACGGGCAACGAGCTTGGAGCTATTCCAAGAGACCGGAGCGATGACTGGCTAGTAAAATAGCAGCAGAACCCTTCCAGTTGCCACGATCTAACGTAAGACGGCCAGTGTTTTGTCACTTGCGCAGGACCCATATGCACTTCGGAATATTCTCCTAATCGCCGGGCTCCACTATGAATGGAAGTTTGGCGATCTGCACTCGTTTGAACCAACGTTCCTCGCACACAAGGTTCAAAGTATTCACATGGTCAATTCATGGCTCGCCAACACTTCAGATTCAAAGACGATAGCAATTTGCGCAAAGCTTATTGCCACATTGTGTGTTACCGAGGTATGCACCCGTTTTGAACCCCCATCCAGACTCTCTTGGCCTATCCATTCTAAGCAAGAACATATGACCGAATAGCTGTGGAATTTAGCAATGCAAGGAGCAAGCAACTATAAATGCCCATGAATTAATTACCAGATAGCGCAAGATGAAGTGAAAGGGACAACATAGAGAAAGAGCAAACAATCAAGAACTGGTTGAGGTAATGTTGATAAAATATTAACGGCTATGTTTCTACCTGTTTCACATCCTTCTTCAATGTAGATATGACATGCCTAGAGACCGACCCCATGAAGCGTAGATCTATCTGGATAAAGTCCCATGATTACAAATAAGCACTGGCAAAGAAACATCTAGAAGAACACTTCCCAGACCCTCATACACAACTAAGCACTAGGTGATCGTTGTGGGTAGAAGCTCCGCGATTCTCATAGTAAGCCTTTACCAACGGATACCGATCATTGGCAGTCTCCACCGAAAACCTACTCCGCTACAGGGCAGAGATCGTAATTTCCATTGACGTTATTACCCCACCAGGATGGGAAAGGAACGGAAGGACCACCGGCCCCGAAAACGGCAAATGAGAGGATGAACAACGCGGTGAGACTAGCACCATCGAGGCTACCTGTAATTAGGTACGAGTAGTCCTTGAAAACGCGTGGTCGATAGTTTCGAAGGTAGAACTGGACAAAGAAGCCAGCAAGAACCTGGCTGAAAAGAACGCAAGTTTGACTTGCGTTGTACGGGATGTAACCAGCGTATTGGATAAACTGCGGCATGTTGATTTCGTAGATCGAGAAGCCTCGGATCTTGGGTACAAACTGAGAACTAACAGTTAGTTTGGAACGACAAGGAGGGTATTTCAACAGAGGATATAAAAATGGAATGCACTCACATGGACAAAAATTCGATGCAAAACAACAAGTCCAGCGCCAACAGCCAATCCAACAGGTATCATTTCATACTTGCCGCCAATTTTGTAAAGATAAGAAGCCAATGCCCATGAAGTAGCATTGGTATTGTAGGACTGCAACGTCGCGCCGCTCCAGGACGAGTTGCCATTTCCATTAACTAGTAGTTCTCGGTTGCGTCCGACAATGGATATCATGACGGCGTAATTGATAAAACCACCCAGGATTGTTCCATAGATTTGAGTAAGAAACATGACACGGGGAGGAATCTTGACTGTAATGCAAAAGTCAGCTTTCAGAAATCCGCCATCACAATAAGAAGGAAAACTGACGATATTCGCCCATTTTTAGGTCATTGCACAGATTGACAGCATTTGAGATCACGTTGTGCGACCAAGCTGCAAAGTACATGTTGCCAACTGGACGACCAGGAAGCATGAGACCTGCCAACATCTTGGACAAGTTATTCGTGGCGATGCCATTTCCCCAGCGAGAATAAAGGAGAGTGCTCTGTGTGACAAAGTTAAAATCTCGATCAGTCAACCAATGATCTGGGGTGACTCACAAAGGGTGCAATGATCATTCCTAGGATTAGTGATACGATGTATGCCCAAATTGGCAATGTAATGTTCTCTTTGATAACCACAACGAGACCAAGCACGAAGCTGATGACAAGGATAGCAATGTACCACCACCAGGGGGCTTCTTTGTAGTGCTTCACCATGTGTGCGTGGTGTCGGTCTCCATACTTGCCGTTCTTCGCGTTCTTGTAAGCTTCAACAATGTCTCCGCCCCAAAATAGAATGACATGAACAATGAGAGCTCCGATCTAGGAAAATTAGAAAATGCGTGAAAATATGGGATTTATATAGGCACGGGTACTCACAGCAGCATTTGCCATGAAAAGAGCGAACGCGAACGTTCCGGTAAGTCGGGGCAGGCCGAATTCATTCAGAGCAGTCTCATTTAGAACGCCACCAGTGAATACCTGGGCGACAGGGTACGCCGAGCCATTGGCTGCTCGAAGACTTGTCGACATGAATGGAAGCTCCTTGGCATCCCACGCATTGGAGTAGTAGATGCCCGCCATCGCGCAGAAGCAGACGGCAAATCCGATGGCCTGATGGAGCTGGAGCTTTAGGGGGAGAGAAGTCTGGAAGGAGGTGATCTAGAGGAGTATGTAGTTAGTGTTTGCGTTTTACTCTGCCAACACGTATGAAGGTTTCTTACATATTGCCAATCAAATGACAGACTAAAAAGTCCCATTCCCTCATTATTGGTAGCTCCGCCAAAAACATTGGTGAGATTAGCAGCTTTCCTACCAGTAGCTTTCATCGAAGCCATACACTTGTTAAATGTCAGCAAATTCCAATATTATACAGCTTTAGGGCTTTTAGCCATTCTTACAGGAATTGAAACACAGTTAAGCCACGGGAAGATGTAAGCCGGGAAGAACTCGTAGAAAAACATGCCCGTAAAGCTATACCAGAAATACCTGAGTGGCTTGGAATTCTTCAAATCTTGCCAGTGCAGGCCCTGGAGAGTCTTGACTGTGGGCAACGTGCTCCAGTAGACGGCATCGACATGCCAGACACAAATAGGACGCATGACACCGCAGATTCCATAGCCAAACAAGCCAATCGAGATGACACTCAGGATGACAGTAGTTGCGCTGAGCGGCAGATCGTAAAAGAGGTCCTGCGCAGAGAACACGGTAATACTGGCCGAGGCGTTCGAGGCCGAAGTAGCCGTGATGGAGCAAATCGTGTGTTCCTTAAGAGTCCATTTGCCAGGGTTGACAAACTTGGCAACCCGGATCCATGCGGGAGGCTTGCCCTGGCCGCCTTTTTCTCTCCACCGAGCCTCAAGCTTGTCGCCGCGAGGAAGAAGAGCAGCCCATGCTTTGCCGAGGAAGTATGCAATAAGAACGATGAATGTCCCTTGGATGGTGATCAATGTTGGTTTGAACTGGGAGTGACGCGTTAGGCATTCTGGCATTGAAACGAAATGGTCGCTGTGTATACCTGATAGATTTGATTCATTACTGACTGAAATCCCGAGAGAATGGTGGCCAAAAACACGCTCCGAAAGGTCAAGGCCGGGTCCCCATCATCTCTCAATGGTAACAAGTGCGCGGCAGCGTCCGCACCAGTGACGATGATTACGTCCTTTCCATCATTGTCGTTTTCGTCATAGTCGTCGCTGCTGTCTGGTGTAGAGATGGCAGTGAGTTTTGAGTTGAGCACACCCTCTTTCCCAATGGGCGCAGCATCTTCAGTAACGACGTTCTTCTCATCGAGGACATCGTTGCTGGGAATCGGGGAAACCTTGTCCTCTACAAGGCTGACATCCCCAACTACATGTGAGACGTCCGATGGCATCTTCTATGGCATTCGTCTTTCGAGGCTGCAGTAGACTTGTCCAGATCACCGACACCTTTCCTAGACCCACCGCAGTGGTGATACGCTCTATATAGGGTGTCTCCAACCCTTGGCAAACCGGTGCCGAGAACCCGCCTTATCATCAACATACAGGTTGTACGCCCATTGCGTGATACATTGGAAATATGAGCCATGGGACTTTTTGTGTTCTTTGAGTACATTAAAGGTTCAGCCCGGGGCCGATATGTGGTCGTCTAGACTGTCTCGCCAATCTGAATATTCCGGCCTTTTCCATTTCTGCAGGTCCTTTTGTCAACCAGGGAGTTGTCGCTTCAAGATTGCAGGCCCGTTTTATTCCTTCAACTGTTGTAGGACTGTTCTCGGGCTATCAACAGGGGCGGCCATTGGAAAGCTGGGTGGTGCCACCACGGGCCCTACGTTATACACAGATAGATATGAAACACTCCATTCTTGGCAACAAAAATGGCTGTTGCTGGATCTTTTGTGTCGGGGCGGCGAACCCATTGCATTGAGCGGATGTGTTGCACGGCCTACACGCATAGACGATACACGAAAACCTCGGGCTCCTTCCCGTTTGGCTCTAGCTCTACAACGTTACAATCATCCTTGCAATTCACCTCATTCATTGAAGGGACGATTGTCGCAATCCCTGCCGCGGTTGGGCGGTCGTAAACGGCAGAATCGTCCCATTGATTGAGAATTGCCCTATCGGAATGCAAGTGTCATGGGACTTGCATGGATTTATGGCAGCAAACCAACACTATCGCGGATCCGGGCATCTCAGAATATGGCCATGGGTAGAGGTTCGCTTGATGATGGGCCTTTTTTTCCTGGGGATATGGTGCAGTTTTGTGGAGAACCGATAGCGAATCTAACAGACTCGCTCCCCCAAGCCGTCAAAGCAGGCTTCTGGGACAGAGTTGACAATGCGGCCCTGGAATTGTAGAGAAATACTGCCGATACCACTCATGAGTCTAGCTACGATATGAGTCTGTTGGGCTTGCTAACATTCCGAAACGAGACATCTGCCCGGAAACGAGGGAGTCGGCATATCGGATAGTTTCAGTTTGTGAGCAAAGACGCTACTGTTCTAATTTTCCACTAATTGGTCATGCTATAGAGGATACTCTAACCCAACGGAGCGACGCCAGCCGACCTCCCCACTGTGTAGAATGTAAGCACTCTATTATTCTCAGCCTCCAATCCAATGACATCAATGTTTCAATAACACAAAACTATTAAGGCTAAATGCTCATGGTGATGATGATACTCGAGTCTCTTGTGTATGATCCCCATTAGCAATCAATCCGGCCTTGACTTGCACGATGTTGGGCACCCGAGTCCTGACTGAAGCACCTATCCTATTGCGCCGTCAGGGCAATCACTCTCTTTTGAGCTTCACATGTTCTAATACAATAAAAGCGTCAATGCCATAGATTGTGATGATAGAAGCGGGTAGATGATACATTACAATTCTAGCGATAGCACTGTCAGATGCACTTTTCGTCTCCAAGACTGCATGCATACAGGCATGCCGCGCTTCCTTTTCAGGCCTAACACTCACCACCAACGGGCGTGGTGCAGTGTTCTTTAGACCTATCAAATCACAACCGCTTCTAACACTACCAAAAGCAAAAGATTGATGGTCTAATAATGATATATTCTATATTTTTATTATAACTTAATCCAGGAAAGCACGACTTTAGTTAGGCTAGCCTATAACCAAAGTCGTGCTTCAAACCGAGATGCTTGCATCTAAGCATCACATAGCCTCGTCAAACCGTAGTCACATCTCGCCAATTTCATCTACCTCTTTCCACATTCATGCCATACTCTCCTTAGCCATCTTCCCAAGTTCGCAGATGAAAATAACCATAATTGTGTCGAGTCCAACGCGATGGGTCGTACCCACAGAACCCAGCGCTGTGGGCCAAGGACGAGATGCTGTTGATAGGGCCAGCACAACATCCGGGCTTAACATTGCAGTGTGCTGTAGGTAGTACATAATTGCAAGCATGGCAATCATCGACCAATATTTTCCCCCTTTGGTATGGCGACCTACAAACCATTACAGCTGCCAATGGGTAGATAGTCACACGGCATGTAAACCTGCGGCACGGTGCATCACCCGACAGCCATTTACGTCCCTTTTCTCGCCAAGCCATGACGCGGCAAAACCGGCACAGTCCCGCCGGGATATTCTTTTCCCTCACCACCCTTGTCTCATAACTCATGCCGAGTAAATCTACCCCCCAATCATGCACTGTACTAGTGTCTTGGGCGACCCCAATTCCAGTGAAGGAATGAGGAACAGGACAGAAAAATTGTATGTTTCCTCGCCCGAGATTGGAATGGCCTCGTGTCTGCCACGTTCAGAATTTCAAGTTGTGGTGTGATCATATTGGGACGAAAAATCCGCATTGATTGGCCTGAGTATGCAGAATGTTCTTATTGCAGGATCCCAATATAAGCAGGGTTCCCTTTTGCATTTCTACTTGTCGTATCAGGAGGGTGGCCGTTTCATGTTAAAAGGACGAACGCTGTGAGTGGCGAGGTGTCGTGATGGAGGGTGGTAAGAGAAATGTCAAGAGACAGCGAGTCTGTTGGTGACAAATGCACTTGGCCGAATTTCATGTTCTACAATCGTTTACTTGTGTTAATTATAAGGAGTAATTAATTAATGAAATGTGGTGGAGTTGAATGTGATGTAAAAACACACACCAAGCCCATAACAACGAGAGGCTAGCTGTTAGGTTGGACTGTGGCTGAAAATGAGACCTGGAAACTGGGCAAAGTAAAGTAAAATAAAACAGAGCTTACGGTTACATAAACAATATAAACATCATTCAGGATGTTCACTCTAACAGTCACTTAAAAAGGAAGCCCTTTAACTAGGCCAAAAATCATGAATTGGGGCGAATCTAAGCTTGGTCCTTGGTCTTGCAACCAGCGAGCCTCTATCACTAAATCCGGCGTTGCAGCCGGACTAACTATTAGTTAGCCGACAATTCCTTGCTGCTTATCCTATACCAACATTCACACTCATCATCCCCGGCACATGAAGGTGGTTTCTCTTATGAATTTGTTTTTAAACCTGATCAGAATTCATCAGCAGTGGCAGTTTCAGAGTCATTGTAGCGTAGGCCATGGGTCGTTAAAATTTAGGAACAGATCAAACATGCAACAGTTCCTTCACCAAATGAGAGTGGCTTCGAGCAAGACCAGTAGTTGGAGCAAAACTCCGCAGTGTCTCATGTCCACAATTGATTGAATACCGACTATGAGACTTTTCTTCTGTGTATCATGAATGCGACATGAAGCGATTTAAAGATGAACGGTATTAACTCTTTCCTGTTTCTTGTGTTTGTTTCCGTTACCCGACCCTGTCTTTAAAGCACGTCCTTTGGGCTTAAAATTGAAGTATGCAGGCGTAATTTCTCCCTTTCGAACCTCCCCTGAAGTCTTAAATTTTATTGCCATGAGAGTATGCCGAAGTATGAACTGGTTGTATTGCAGAGCATATGCAGTTCATGTAATGTAGAACCAAAAGTTAGACGATATGGCTCTCCAAGCTCGTTGAATTTGACGGGTAGCTTGCAGCTCGTTTACTGAAATCGAACAACATAAGTTGCCGCCTTGCTGGGTGGCACAGGGCTTTATAACTATTGGACCAGCGTAGGGAGGTCTCAGCCTCCAAAATCAGGGTAGGCAGGAGTCCTCGTGGAATGGAATTTAATGCTAGATAAGGTGTCATTTGGATCAGAGCAATGACCTTTCCAATTTTGGCGCACTATTGCAAATTGGGTGCTTTCAAGTGCAAGCTGTGCCTGATCGGTCGCCCGATTATGGCCTAGAAGAGAGATCGAATTGTAGCAGATGATTGCTTTGGTAGGTTTCTCGTATACTTGAAACCTTTTAATGGTCATATTCATTGTTAATAGCTGTTCACTTCTCTGAAGTCTGATCTATAAAAAAACATACAATGCAATGTTTTCCCATCTTATTATCTATGCTTATCTGGTCTATTTGGGCATTACCCGTACACCAAATACTCCGTCGGCTTCCATGCCATGCTTTCGTACATCAGCCGATATGGAATCGTTGGCCGATTCCATACTGCGCTGGTCGTTGTATGGAAGTAGCTGGTCTTTGACTTTCTCAACCCCCTTCCCCCCTAAGCGCATGGAGTCTTCGACGGAGTCAAAATAGAGGGGATTACGCCAGGGTGGTTCACCGCTGATATAAAGCACCGGGCCTCTGAGCTCAAGCGGGATGTAAAGGTGGTCAACTCGGAATGGTCCCACCATTTTACCGTTGAATTGTTCAAAGCGGCATGCTAGACCGGCCTCCTCTTCCTTATTGATACCACGGAGATGACCCCCACCATCGAATCTCTTGACTTCACTACATCAATTGACGAATCTCGTTCGTTTATTGATGACTAACAGCCACTAGTGGTGGAGATGTACCAGAAGATTGTCTTGGTGGTATTTGTCAAACTATCAATGCAACATGGAAACACCAAACACGATGCATTATACACATTGATGATGCACCTGATCATAATGGTATATTTGACTCCCTCCAAAACTACCCTGACCCTAGGTCAGAGCATCCCAGTTGTGCATATAATCCGTTGCTAGGATAGATGGTCGGGTTTGGTATTGATAATGCCCTACAAGAATACGCCGAAGCGCCCCCAGACTGGAAACCAATTGCAAACTACATGCAATATAGCGACGCGCTTAGTAAAATGCCAAGAATTTGTAGTGGCATTAGGGGTGGGAGCAGCTCAGTTGCTTCTGCTAGGGGTGGGTTGTTGTTTGAAGAGCTCGAACTCGGTACACAGTATAGCGCGTTGAGGCATGTGAAGAGCGTTACCTCTTCGGCTTCTCGCACCGCAGCTCAAATGTTGGTGCAGGCTTCTCTGCCGGAGGGCGCTTTGAGCAAGAAGAACGCATTGGCTAGCTACCTTAGAGCGATCAAAGAGGATCAAGTTGTTGCAGACGAGATAACACTGGAAACGGGCCGGCCGCAGTGGCGTACGGCTAGCTGTCTGGACGAGACCATTACAACGGAGGGCTTTTGCCCTGAAATTGTGGTACACGGTACAGGTGCGCTCAACGACATGATGGCGCACGACGATAACATTAAACTGGGTATTTTGGAACTCACCATCCACAAGAGGTCAAGGCCATTTGTTCAGGTTGCGATTTGTGTGGCCTCCTACGCTCATACGGCGTTCTCGACTGGCAATTTTGTCGTCAAGGCTTTCAAGCGGGATGGAAAGCGACGGGTTTCTCTCATTGACAGGAGCTCTTTGTTTGTCATGTTGATAGGGGTGGACATTTCCTTACTCTGCGATTCTTCACTAGAGTTTCAACTGGTTGTGGGTATGCCAGCGTTGGATGTGTGTTTTTCGCTATGAAAAACTACGATAAAACCTATAAATTGGGTTGAGAATAGATGAATAATCTACTTGTTAACAAAGACACTTTGATTGTCACAATTACTGCAACTCACGTTTGAATTGGCTCTGGCTGTACTGGGATGAATTGTGTTTAATTCGCAGGTTGGTTGGATGATTCACACGGTCACACCAGGTGGGTGGAGTAGAGGGGCAGTTCAGCCGAGATTCCGCCGGAGCGTGAACAGGCACCAAGACGGATCCAGACTGTTTAGATTTGGCCGTGTCAGCATCGACACAACTCAACTCGCCACAGCACTTCATATCGCAGAACCTGCTGCTCAGATGGGGGGCTGGGACTTTTACTGCGCCCTTTGTGGCGGCCCCTTTGGCCCGGTCTACTGGGACACGGAGGGCGACGAGGCCAAGTCCGGCGATTATGAGAGGGATGTTCTTACTGGCCCCGAAGACCCGGAGCTGGCCTGGTTGGAAGACAATCGACTCATTGGGGAGAATGAGGACAGCGATTCGTTGTGCAAGTAAACATGGAGCCAATTGCGCTTCTTCTTCGGCCATGACGCTTACCACTCTTCTCAAAGTCTGGGTTTCAGGCCCTGCAAACGCCGAGATGTACGGGAGCATGAGCTTCGAGCCAGGAGACGACCCAGATCCTGCGCTTTATGAACAAGATAGCATCATGGTGTAAGATACATCTCTCATCTACTGATAGGAGAACGCTCACAGTCAAAGGTACTCTCAAGATTACGACCCTTGGTCTGCCCCGTTTCATGTGCGATGCCGTGAGATAATCTGCCGATATTTAGATATCCCTGTCTCCGAGCTGGACAAAGAGGCTTTTTTTGAAACCCTGAAGGCCATGGATAATGGGGGTCTTGGCCGTCTCGCCATCGACTATGGTGACATCTCTGAGCAGATGGAGCAATACTGGGCAACCGACAAAGAAACGGACCATTTTGTCTTTAACCCCGTCCAAGTAAAAGGTTTGAATGGCTTCTTGAACAACCTCCCCCAGAAAGATCCAGAGTATTTTGCCATCGGAAAGACTTACAATACTGGTGGGGACCCTTTTGTAAGGCTTCCCTCCGACGTCTTGATGCTCATCATGACACAACTTGATAAAGTCGCAACTGTTTTTGATCTTCGACGGGCATCGCCAGCCTTTGCCAACACTGATCTAAGCAATGCCTTCTGGAAGGATCGCCTGCGAAACACGCCATGGCTCTGGGAGCTTCCAGCCCTGATTTCCTCCCATCAAAGGGATCCAATCAACTGGGAATTCGTCTACCGTAAGCTCTACTGGGGCAGCAAGCGCTTTTCGCAAAAGAAAAATAAGATGTACGGACTGTGCAATAGACGAAGAATCTGGGAGCAAATATGCCCATTTTTTGCCGAACCGTACCTTACAAACAAGATTCGCCTTGGCGAGTGGGGATCTGTCATCCCTATTGTGCTTAAAGGCGCATCTGCATCTCGGTCAAGAGATTTGACTCTCCCATGGCCCATACTAGACATGCCTTCTCCTGAAACCCTGCTTGATCAGTTTGTTGACTTACACGTGGCTAACCCTTCACTTGAGATCGCCTGGACAGCAGATGGACGGCTGGTCGATATTCATGTTGTAAATGTAGGACAATCAAACGATGATCGAAAGCCAGACGAATCGCTGTCGGCCACTATAGACAATATCCCAATTCCAGAAGGTGATTGGCCAACGGGCTTTATTTTCACCACGGATCGTTCGACGGAACCTGTCAGGCGACAAACTGTCGGGCTCGATATTTTGTTTGCAAAACAGCTACCGGTGCAACTGGGTTCTGATCAAGGGGATAAGTGTTTGATGCACGTAATGTTTCCGTCGCAATTCCATCATAACATATCGAACGGGAGCAAAGGCAATGCACCAACTTCGGCCACTGCTAAAATCGGACTGCGAGAAATCTTTGCTGGATATACATTCCAGATATGTCGTGCTCATGACACTCTGAGCTGTGCCAATTGGCATTGGCCTCTATATTCATAGCTATCACTTTGAATCTCGCTTGTTTAAATCAACTATTAATTAAAGGGGAGGGCGTCTCAAGGTTGTTCTGCCTAGAAGAGTAAAGCTAGTTGTATTGCACGGGGCTGCATTTGTAATGCCATTGGTTGTATCCAAAAAACGGTTGTACTGTAAAGGTGTTCCTAGGTCTACTGCCTGGTTGAGCCCACGGTCGATTTTTTTACACATAAATCGTGATTGGTAGAACTTATTGGAACTCTCTTATGATATTCTCAATCTAAAACAATCATTATTCCTTGTGACGGTGCAGTTGTGCACGTGACCAACGGTTTGGACGAGCGAGGTGGGGGACGCAATTGCAGTTTTCGGAAATGCCCGCCACGATCTTTGCCTAAAACAGAAACCCCGACTCCTGCAATTCTCACCCACCTTGTACTGCAGAAATTGGACTCTTCCCCTTGTATGTTTATCAATAGATGGCAACTTATTTGTTTCAATTAAAGGTTCAGTTAAACGAGTCCGCGTAGGTCAAGCTGCCCGTCATGCATCGAATCAACAACGCAGCAATCTTCCGAGCCGGTCGTATCCCGGGACTAGCATCAGGTCGTCGACGACGCTACGCCACTGCTGCACAGGGTGCATCAAGAAAGGAGGGGGACATCTCTTCTGTTTTCAGATCATTGTCTGGTGGCGGCGACGAAGCTTTACCGCAGAGATATGTGGATGTGAAAAAAAGCCTCTTGCGAGACAGGGATGCATTGCACGCTAGTTGGAATCGGCTTCTGTCAAGTCTAAGGGAAGAGACGGAAGTGATCAAGTCGCTTGGTTCAGCATCTGTGCCTGAGATCCAATTCTCGGACCTGGACAACCCATCTGAAGACTTTAGCCAAGCCCTTCGCAAAAGAGGTGTTGCAGTCGTGCGCCAGGTTGTTCCTGAAGCAGAGGCTCGTGCATACAAAGATGAAGTAGAGGCATACATTGCTGTCAATCCCACAACAAGAGGTTAGCCCATATTTCTACCATGACTATAGTCTCACACACTTACACAAATCAGCTTTCCCCCAGCACGACCCTCAGGTATTTGAGCTGTACTGGTCGCGTCCTCAGCTAGCCGCCCGCAGTCACCCCAACTTGCTCAAGGCACAGCAATTCCTCATGTCGTACTATCATTCACGGAATCCGCAAGCAGTTTGTTGTACACAACAGCCGCTGGCATATGTGGACCGACTCCGTATTCGCCAACCTGGCGATGCTGGTTTTGCTCTTGGGCCTCATGTCGATGGCGGGAGCGTTGAGCGCTGGGAAGCGGATGGCTACGGAAAAGGCCACGTCTATGATGAAGTATTCAACGGCCAGTGGGAAAAGTTCGATCCCTGGGAGTTGAACACACGATTGGATGCCAATGCTGATTTACACAACGGCGCCGGCGCCTGCACAATGTTTCGCATGTACCAAGGATGGCTGAGTATGTCTCATACCGGCCCCAAAGAAGGCACTCTGCTGGTCAACCCTCTCTTTTCTCTGGCAACTGCATACACACTCCTAAGGCCATTCTTTGTGTCCAAGTCAAACCCAATCGCTTTTCCAAGAGCGGCAGCGAGCCCAGAGTTTCTTGACCATTCAAATTGGACGCTGGAGGACCCAATAACATCAAATCTGCACGGCGCCTGGCCTGGCCTTGGGCAGGAGCTCACCCCTGCCTGGCACCCCCACCTTGATCTTGCCAATACCATGGTTCATGTACCACGTATTGCGCCCGGCGACTATGTTACCTGGCATTGCGATACGATACATGCCGTAGACAGTGTCCATGCGGGCAAAGGCGATTCGAGTGTCCTATATATTCCAGCCTGCCCGACAACAAAAGTAAACGTTGACTATCTGAAATGTCTACGAGATAACTTTGAAAGGGGAGTTCCTCCTCCTGATTTCCCGGGAGGCGAAGGAGAGAGTCACCACAAAGGACGGCCTGGTATTGCAGAGCTAAAACGAATTGCGGGTGAAGAGGGACTTCGAGCTTCTGGATATGTGGCTATGGATTTGAGCAAGGCAGATAGTGAGGGTGAAGTCGCAGTGTTGAATTACGCGAACCAGGTGCTAGGCTTCTAGAATTTGGAAATTAATTCACTTAAACTAGATTATTTGAGGCTTGACTTCCACAGACATCCATGCGATGACCCTGATTGTATTCAAGTGCATTATATTTGCTGCTGTTTAATGGCAACCATTGACGAGCCGTGTTAGTTCATTATGTGGGATAATTTCTCGACTTTATTTTGGCTGAAAGCCTCTGCCCCTCGGTGAGAATAATTGGACAGAGAGCCCAGAAATGCTATTATGCGATAGGATGTTCCTTTCTATTAATTCTAATAGGACTGGTTTCTATCAATGTCGCTGGTTCATGTATGGTACATCATATAAATGATCCTGCAACTCTCCCACGATGGTCGCTAGTTCCCGTGATTTTCTCCTAATAGCTGTTGGTCTGATGTCATTGTCAGTTCTGGAAACTATTCAATCTACAAATTGAATTGTTTTCTTATAGGAATTATTTGTATTTAATTGTGATTGACCTCCACCCAGTCTTCGAGAGGAAGTGGCATCGTTAGGTCAAGATTGGCCGAGAAAATGGCATCAATCTTGTCTAGATCAAAACTCGGGTCCAAATCGCCAAATATTTCCTCGTGGTCTGTGAAGAACTCCAATATGCACGAGTCCTGTGTTACAGCCCCAATATCAGATGGTGTTGTTTGGGATGACTTTCCAAGTTCCTGTATCTCGTCTTGTTCCGATGGCATGCATACTACGCCATTCGCCTCCACATCACCTACCGAGCTAGCTCTGGATAGTACATTACCTTCTTGACTCTGTCCTGCCACCAGTGTATCACTGAGTGATATAGTTCTCATTTTATCGGCGGCTACACGTTCCACCTCTTGCAAAGTTTCTTTGGCGAGTTTTGCCATCGTACGTGCGGACAAGAAAGCTTTTCCAAGCTCTTCCAAGGCATCACAGCTACTGTGAAAGAGATTGTAAGCTTGCTTCCGTTTATACGGTATACTGGTATTTCGAAGGCTTTTATAGGCGACTGAAGTGGCCATTGACATGGCATATGGAAGAACAGGCCAATAGGTAATAGACTTCTTAAGCTCCTCAGAGGCTAGTGTAACAATATTCACGGCACTGAAAAGACGCGTATTTGAGCTAGCCCGTGACTGGCATTCCCCATCGACATGCGTCGGCCGATCCCACAGGATAATAATGGCAGAATGAAGGATTTCGAGGGATGCTAGAGAGATTCTCAGTCATACGAAGTTTGGAAAAGTAGTAGAATAAATAAATACCTAGGAGTGAGTTCCCGATAGTAGCAGCTTCGGCCTCAGCCACAAGGTTCTCAAATGACGGATATTCGTCTTGACTTTGATGCAAAGTAGTTGAATGTGGTCGATATTTTGTAATGACACTATCGAGAAATTTGGTTATCTTGATCAATAACCTAAACGCTGGTGACTGTGTCGATGCGGATCCTGTAACTCGATTGTCCATATCTCGACCATGGATGAGAACGGGGCGACCATTAGCTGCTGCATTTATTCTATCAAGGACCCAGATGCACCAGAAGATTCGTCTGGACTTTTCACCTTTGGTAGTATCTTCGGGCCATCCGACATGGAGGCCCAAGGTCTGTGAGTAATGTACGGCTTGAGCAGCGAAACTTGTAGAGACGTCGCTGGACTGTGGTTTGGCAACATAAAAGGCCATTAGAGAACAGACTTGAAGGACGACCATCTTATTTGGTATGAATTCCAAATCAAGCGCCTGCTTGAGTGCGGAAGCAATACATGCGCGAAAATCGATCTGTGATAGCAGCCCTTCAAAGTGAGGGAGTCGCAAGTTCCCTTTGACTCTTGGATCTAAAGCGGCCACCAGGCAGATGCATTGCTTTAATACGGCTCTTTCAATGGGCCTATAATTTTCAAGTACCTCATCATGAAGAACTGGGAATATTGGGTCAAATTTGGTATAGTACAGCTCATGGAGAATCTTGAAGTCGGGGTCAGACGGTAACACCGACATGCATTCCTGGCGCAGGTACAGCGACAATGTTTTCAGGGCGGTGAGGCCACAAGGCTGGATATGTAATGAATTTTGCAATGGAGCTATGCCATTTGAGGTATTTGGGCCTTGTATTTGGTCCGTTTCTTGATTCTCCGGTCCTTGGCCAAGCCAGACACCTACATTTTCATGTCTGGATCCCTTCTCTGGGCCGTCTTCTCGGCCCCCACTTGAGAGGAACGAGGTTTCTGGGCTGAGATCCCCAATGAAGCGGAGATATGAACCGCCGGGGAGCTTTTGCAATGAGGCAGATTGATGCGAATGGGAATTATCTGGCTCGCTCAGTATGCGGGCTGATTCCTCAGCTTTGTGATGTGTTATTTGCACTCGCGGTGCTGCTGAAGAGGCCTGTGATTGAGGAGAGTCGGAACGATCTGTGTGAGAACAACGTTTCTATTACTTGTATAAGTAGGTTGAAAACGTCGCCCAAAAACACAGCCTACCTACATGTCGTTTCTTGCAAGGTTCGCATGATTTCTGAGTTATTTTGCGCTTTGCCCCAACGCCGCCAACATTATCCGTTACAAATTTGAACATTTTGGTTTGCGTGATGAAAGCAGGTTGGGTATGCTAACGCTGATATTGTTGCCCAAAGTCAGCGGCCTTGTTGAAAATGTGTGATCACAAGGCCCTGGGACTTTTGGAGACAGAACTCAAACGCCACTTCGACTTCGGCTTCGGCAGTACTTTTCTACGGCCGGGTGTTTCGGAATTACCTATTTCATCGTTGGTTCATTGCTTAGTGCTTCTGATGAGGGTTCATTAGTTATGCGGTAATAATTTCAGCCTTTTACTTTGATAGTTTATCATCTGTACGTTCCATTGTACTCCCGACTAGAATAATTGTCTAGATTCTTAATAAAATAAAGAAATTTAATGTAAAACTTAGTACGGTGCAATGCTTTCTCAATCGTCCTTTTTCTCGCAGAAGGCCTTGAACGTGATATGTGCATCATCGCAGATACTGGACTCAATAACATACTATGTGCCACAAACAACGAAAAACACGTAGCCTGCATCCATTGTTTGATGATTGTCGCAGACAGAAATCTGGCCCTTTCCCGAAATGTAAATGATGATACTTGGGCCGTTGACTGGTGCAAAAGTTGCTCTGGCTCCACCCCCATGTAGGACTGAGCGAACGACACTAAACTCTTCAATGGGAGGGTCGTATAACCTGACAGTAGATCCAGGAGCGTCCCTGCCTAAATCAACATTGGGATACTCGGTTGCATGTATCTTCTGCTCATCCGCAGACCCACTAGTGTAGATAAGCATATCAACAAGTGTCGAAATATCCTTGAATTTGGGCGTAAGACCGGCGCGGACGACATTGCCGGAAGTCGCCATGCATTCTATAATATCGCCTCCAATATATGCATGAATGATATCCGCATTCAAAAACATTGCCTCGCCGGGTTCAAGGGTAACATAATTTAGGAGAAACAAAACGAACAGACCAATGTCGGCGCCAAATTCATGGTAAAGTTGAGCCACAAGTTTGGATAATGTATCGCTTGATGTTGAGACAGCATCTCCAGTTGCAAAGTTTCGAGGGTCTGAAATAGCCAAAGCAACAAGATTTGAGGCTTGTTCTTTTATGGATTCTGGAGAAGACCTCATAAGGGCGGCAAATACTTCTTTTAGTATATCCTCCTTAGCTTGGATACTTGGGTCAGTTTCATGCTCAATCAATTGCAAAAATCGTCTGACAACATTGCCCCCAACCAAAGTTCTCAAAGGTTCAAGACTCTTGAAAAATTGCGCAATTTCGGCTAGCGGTCTGTAACCACAGAGACCTTGGAAAGGTGTTAGAGCAATGGCAATCTCTGGTTTATGATTGTCGTCGGGGTAGTTTTGGGAGTCCCGACAATGAAGCTTTGCAGCGAGAGCTTTGTTGGGGTGGGCTTGAATTGAAAGAGCCTTTTCAATGGACAGGACCTTGAATAGAAATGGCAGTGTAGAATCGTGAGGTGTGGTGGCATCTTCTGTTACCAAGGATGGGTTTTCGCTCAAGAGGTCTGGTAAAGAGCGACCAGTTTCGAAATCTCGGGAAGGGCATGAGAGGTGAGATCCAATCCATAGCTACTTTCACTGTCAAAGGTGAAATTAGACGGCAAACTCTTGACCTACCTCGGCATAGGGCTTATCCGATTCAATGGTGCAACCAGATGAAGGAGTAGCCGCAGCGAAGCGTGCAGCGGCCGACTCATACCCTCGTTTGCTCCATTCATACGACTTTATGCCGCACTGCAGACGTATCAATGAACTTCCCATTGCTGTGCCTTGCGTTTGCTGATTGGATAGGTGACGATACCTGCACAATGCAATGTAGGTCGGTTGGTTTCTGTCGATTGCAAAAACGCCAATCGAATCGGCTTGGGAATCTCCAGGCACACAATCACAGTGAACAGATAGTAAATGGGTGCTGTATTGTATTTGCTCAACTCATTTCGTAGTGAGTTTTTATAATTCCACATCCCCAGGCAAATTTCTCGTGTTGAGTAAAGACTACATCTGATCCAAATTGGGCAAAAGATTCCACCGGACTAGAGCTTTGGCTGATGTAGCGGATTTTCCTGATTAGGAAAGGCCGATTCTCGACGAACAAGAACGCAATGATGAGACCAGCTTATTTGACTAATTTTTTTTTTCGCGGGTGATGACTATACTGGGGCCCGTTTCCCTCTTTTCAAAAAGCTCGAATCTTCAGATGGGAGCAGTATGCGAAACACAATGTTACTAAGTGATGGATTCAAACAACCATTCTTCGTCTTGGCGTTAGCTTGGTGAATTGTATTTTTAGGTACTTCGCAGTTAGGAATTGGAGAACAAAGTGAGATGTAACATCGTTATACCTAATGCTTACACTGATAAGGATTGGAAGGAAGTTTGGATAAATGTAGATATTGGAATACAACAAATTGTTTCAAGTACAAAATGCTAAAATATGATGGATTTTGTAGAACTCATCCTACCCTGTACTGTGAAAACCCACCCTGTAGGGACCGCATCCCGAGGTTTGTGGCTGGGTACGGTGCGAATTTAGTAGGTAATTGTTTACGACTAACGGCGTAATATAGACTGGTCCTCTTTCTCTCTGTGGGCAACAGTCTGCAACAACACAACTTCATGAAAACATGGAACTTTTGGCTCGCGGTCTATTACTTGCGTATCGTGACTCGACGCCTGCCGGTGATGTCGCTCGACTCGCGGGCGATTATTACGTCAAGTGGCTTCGGGGTGAATAACCAGGACGCAAGGTCGGATGCCGCTCAAAGGATATCGGTGGTGTCACGAGACAGGGTCAGACAAAGTATACACGAGCGGGAGATCCGGATAGCTCCGGTGCTGGACAAGGTAGAGCGGGTAACGGGAGTCTAATGCGTTGTCTGCCAACCAGATTGTTTCAGAATGATCCTCAAATACTAATCAACGAGAGCATACACATCAGAAAGATTGTCCACAATGATATCAACCTGTACTGTCTCCTGTGTAGTATACAATACTATTGTTTCTGTGCTATTTAAAGGGAAATGCACTACCGATGCTGTAGCCGCCGGGGAAGAAGTTGCTGTGAAATTAGAGCAGACACCGGGCCAAGTTTCTGAAGTAGTAAGATGAGGAAGCAAACTGAATGTGGCCACTATGGCCCAACACGACCCACCGCCTGAGATGAAGGAAAGAGCAAGTGGTTGCGTTTTGGACTCCTTGGCTATGTTCATTGCGGCCCTGCTAGATAGTAGTAGTCTTGAGGGTATTGTAGTAGATGTAGTTAGAATTGGGAATGATATGGATACGAATGCTGCCATTGCTGGAGGCCTGTTGGGCGCGCGAGATGGGAAAGATGCTGTTCCTGAGGAATGGAGGGAGAAGTTGCAGTTTGCGCAAGAGTTTGAAGACGTTGCATTGGCGATGCGGAGGGCTGAGAACGAGCTCCTATTATCATACAATGATGGTGGCAATCCGCTTTCCGGACGTATTATGCATGCATGATGTGGTTTGTGAGTAAGGAGCTACTCGCCACTTCTCAAGGCTATCATTCATTTTAGGACCATGCAACCGATTTTTGGTTTCAGGATTTGCTCAGTTTTGATTCTCTGTAAACCATGTCTTCACTATTGACCAGCGCAGGACTTTGGCATAATATCAGAAAGCCAGAAACTCCATCGCCAAAAGAGCAGTGTTGTTAGAATTTGGGAATAAAGTTTGTGCGACCGGAGCCCATTTTTGAGCGATTTGTTGGATCATTCCGTATCCCTGTTCTCTGAGCGATCAATCTATCCACTGTATGGGCTGCGCCTGTGATTGCTGGTAATCCATAAACTATACAACGTACGTTTTTGTCGCAATAAATACCGTGTTCTACGTGCTTTCTGGTCAAAACCATCCAATAGTGGACGAAAGAGCATCCTATCCTGTTGGAGACATGGCTCCGAGAAAATCTGGTAGACGAATGATGTAACCTGCGCAACTATGGCGAAATAGCCGTATCCCCTGCAATAAGCCAATCACAGTACTTCCCAAGCATCAATGATAGCATTGCGGGCCGGAGCTAAAAATTGGATACAGATGTAAAAGTCCTCCAATCTTCAAATTCTTGCGTGCTTTTTTATTTGATCATGGTTCGACGGCTAGCTCTTTGGCACATTCAAAGCATACGAGGATATGGATCCGATGAGGAAGGTGCTCTCGCTTAACAGCACTGTCAACCCGGTGAAGATCAGTCAAAGACCCATTTCTATATTGACTTTGACGTATTTGGGTTGGCACAGCTGTAAATGATCCTGGTTCACCACCAGTCCCTGCTTGCGGTAAAGTTATAAAGCAACAGTGCTCAGAGTCCTAGGTTGACTCCAAACTTACTTCTGAAGTAGCATTAATTCCTAAATTTCTTTTACGCCTTGTCATTTAATAGAACGCTGCCGCCTTTGAATCGAGCAATGCGCGGTCGATTATCCCTATGGTCGTTTCTGGCCACCGCAGTCGGTGCTCAAAAAGGGCCGTTTCTAACGGACCTTGGCGACGGCTCATGGGTGATTGGAAATGATCTATGGAATGTAACACAAGGATCTGTGTATGCTACAAACCTATATTGGGAAGGCGTGGATGGAGCTGATTTGGTGGCATCTGCTGTTGGCCACTACGTTGGATACGGTACGTCTTCAGTTATTTGGCTATAGACAAGTAGAAATGCTCTAACTGGGATGTTTAGATGGAGAAAACAACATGCGATTTACAAACGCAACCGTGGTAAAAAATGGAGCGAATTATATCGACGTTAGCTTCTCCTCCACAGTTGGAGACCTCCATTGGGTGATCTTTGACGACCTTCCTGGGGCCTATCAGTATTTTGTCAACCATGCTCTCCCTGATATTAGCATCCTCAGAACACTCTGGCGACTATCTCCAAAATATTTTACACACGGTCGCACTCACATCAAGGACGAACCTCTTCCTGATTTTGAGCTCATTTTGAACTCCACAAAAGTCCAAGACGAAACTTGGGAGCTTGCCGACGGTTCTTTCATCACCAAGTATGACTGGTCTAATGCAGTCCGAGACCGAGATTTCTACGGCATTTATGGCTCCGAGGCCGGCTCGTGGTGGATCCATCCGTCCACAGAGTACTACAACAGCGACCATTATAGCCAGACTTTGACGGTGCATCGAGAGAGCTCGACGGGTGACGCAGTGCAACTTAATGTTGTACAGGATACCTCTCATTTTAGGGTTGGTCGAAAGACGACGCAGCCGCAAAACAAGGTCTGGGGACCTTGGCTCTGGTATTTGGTCAGGCTTAATCCCATGGTGAATAAAAAGAAGAAACGCTAACCCGGATAGAACAATGGAAGCATCTCCGATGTGGAGAAAAGACGGCAGAAGGAACTCAGACAGTTCCCATATAGCTGGTTTGATAACAAATCATACGCCTCTAGAGGAGGAGTAAAGGGAACCCTGCGCCTTACAGATGGCCGACCGGCCTCAAATGCGGCAGTGTACCTTGGAGACACAAATACTACTACCAGGCCTTCTGTTCAAGGCAGCAACTACTACTACACCACTTACGCCGACAGCAAAGGCCATTTCCAGTTTGACAAAGTACGAACTGGTTCCTATGGCTTGTATGCCTGGTCAAACGGCGGAGAACTTGCAGACGTGTATACCAACTTCACAAAATCTGCAGTGAGCATTCGCGAGGACAGCACCTCGAATCTTGGCGAGCTGTCGTGGCAAGTTAGTGATCGTTCCAAACGGATCTGGCAGATTGGGGAATTCGACAAGAAGGCATTGGGATTTAAGAACGGAGGTATCCCATACCAACACGGCGTCACCGAGGAGAGTCCTGCCAATTTGACATTTGTCATTGGAAAGTCTCAAACGGAAGATTGGTACTACGCATCTTCAGCCCTTGGAAAGTGGACTGTTGAATTTCAACTATCTGACAAGGAAACTTCAAGTAACCAGACTGCGCTACTCAGTGTCTCGCTAGCAGGATATTCCCAAAGTGGCGCTTTAGATGTTGACGTGAACGGAAAAAAGTACGGCTCGTTAAGCAAGACTGTTCTTACTAGTGATCCAGCCCTCTACCGTTCGGGAAAGATTAGTGGCGAGTGGCGGTTTATTCAGTTCAAAGTTGCTCCCGAAGACCTAAAGGAAGGACTAAACACTGTTGGATTCACTGTTACACGTTATACTCAATGGAGGGGATTCCTATGGGACAGTATTATCTTGGAATGGCTGTAATTCCCAGTCATAGATAGCCTTGCGATATTTATAATGCGCTTAAGATCTCTCTTGCATTCTCTCCTGGCGATTGTGGGGCTATGTGATGAAAATAATAAAAATATCCCTACCCCCGCAAAACATATGTCTTCGCATGGGAGACCCTGGGGAAACAGAAACGACAAACAAGCATCCTAAGTTTGAGAGGCTCCTGATGAAAGCCAACTGGGGAAAGAAAAATACCAAGAGATCACCCAGACACTTGGCAATATTTCAAGAAGTGTTTTCCCCTGAATGGCGCAAATGCCGTGCAGGGCAACTGATATCATGAATGAAAAGATACCATCTATCTATGTACATGGTGTGGTCTGCCGCATATCTACCCGTCAATCTACACACACAACACGAGGCCACGGCAACGTCACCGGTGCTTTTAACCAGCCATGCTCCCAATTCCCCCGGCGTTGACAGCCAAAAGTCCCTGGCACTGATAGAAGAAGTTTCAACGCGTCTCCATCCCAACACGTCGACTGCAATTGCCCAATCAGCAGCAGGCATGTATCGGGTCGCCAGGTGCTCCGGGACAAGGAATGGGGCATGTACAAAAGGCCATTGGAGCATTGCCCGACGAGGATAATAGCACAGCTCCCTCGGAGACTGGTTGGCCGATGCGCGCCCTGTGGTTTCATTGCCGGATAGCCGCACGACTCCGCTTTTTCCATCTGGTGATGCATGGGTGCGCGGAACTTTTGCTTCCAAAGGAGCCGACCAGCAGAACCAGTGGGGCATTGAAGACCCATCCCCAGCTTGCCAATCGCCCTACACCACAATGCACGAAGCCGATGATGGCCATTAACCTCCATCAAAGTTCATCCTCGCGACAGGTTGCCCACGGCTTTTTAAAATACGACCTTTTAACACGTGTAAAGGCACCACTTTACGACCCCAACTTCGTTGTGACGACGCGGGGCAAGCCAGCTCCAACTAAAGCTCTCGAACTTCCAAGTTGCGATAGCGCGCAACTAGAGGGTTCATTTGGCGAAACCCAATGCGTCCGTCTCGGATGACGGGGCCGGTAGAGTTATTCACGTCCTCCCAGGAGAATAACAAGAGGTCGTTGATGGAAAATGTGACTTTGTGCTCATCCTTGACAACCTCAATTTTGTAAAAGGCGCCGTTGGCATCGACAACCGGAGGCAACGGGTCAGCGCCTTGAGAAACGAGGTGAAACCCGGGAGACTTGCGCAGGTTGGCCAAGTGGAACGCGCGCTCTTCGGGCCATCGGCGGCGGAAGTACGACGCATGAAGGGTGCGAATGTCGCCAGAGTGGTACTGGGGATATGAGCCATTGCGGGGCGCGAGGTCTTTGTCAAAAATGCTGCCGCCCGCGACAGATGTGGCGCCAAAGAAGAACATGGCCAGGCCGGGTTCGTTGATGGCGGAAAACTCCCAGGTGATGCGGATGCGGTCGGGGAATGTCTCGGGGACCCAGTAGACAAAATGATGGTCGATTCCGCCGCCGCCACGTAGCTCGAGCGTGTTGTTGCTCACGGTGGCATTAATGGGGCCCTCGGCAACCCAGCCAGCTATGGCGTCGGTGCCATTGAAGGTGTTTTTGTATAGAAGCTTGTCCCCCATGGCGATTGAAGCCAGCAACGAAACAGTGTAGAGCAGCGAGTTCTTCATTTGGCAGCCTGGCTTTAATGCGCTGGAAATCGGGAAGTCGAATTCAAGACGAACAGGACACCTTCTGATACAAACAATCAATCACGGCAGATGGGCATGTGCGCTGGTCAGAACTATAAAGCCAAATACAATGGATGGTGAGAACTACTTATTCCAGCAAATGGGACTAGATCCTGAGCTTCCGGACCGCAAAAAAAAAGGTGTGTGATGATGGCAAAGTGTCTGAATGTGGGGGATGCGTATGCGGCCCAATGAGCCGATCCAACTTCCACCAATACGGTGCGGTAAAATAGCCTTTTCTGGAACTATGCCAAATTAAAAATGGTGCCATGACAACGTTTAATTACACAATCCCTTCATTTACGCGGAGAACAGGGGTCCTGTTGTCGTACAAACAGCCTGAATTGAAATGTCAGAAAACGCCGGTTCTGTTACCTACCAAAGGGGACACAAGACATAGGTGATGGGTGTTTGTATCAACAATGTTTGTCATGGTACGACAATCAACGCAAGTGATGATATGGAGAAATTAATTCTTGCGTTCAATGTCAAAAACATGGATACTTTAACCCAGCTATTATTATACATGATTGCTTGGGAGAGAAAGGCGAAGTATATTTTGATTACAGAGCGGCTCCTTTGGGTTTGTCATTCTTTCCCAAGCTGACGACCGCATCAGCCAGTCTCGTGCGGCTGGGATTTGCAACGAATTCGGCAGGGCAGTTGCACCACTTTGGTTGTTGGTAGTGCATCTTGAGCATCATCAGTACGCTTCGAGTATTCCGAGTCCCTGGCAATAAGTATAAAATGAGCGAGCTTTATGTTGTTCCTGTTGAATAGACGGAGGTTTATACACAATCTTATCAATATAGTGCGGCCAAGGTCGTCTACCCACTGGATTAGACCGTCAAGATTGGTTCTTTTGGCCATTTGAGCATTAGCAGCATTGTCGCCGACCAGGAAATTGTGGCAGCACGGCATTGGAGATGGCCTATGAAGGATTTGTTACATTTGGCGGCAGTTTTGGGTTTAAGATTGTTAAAGGTTATGGCCTGCTAAAAATAGTTTTCAACTCGTGGGAATGAGGTCAATGGAGTCTTAATTTTGTTTTCGGCGTCGCCGTTCGAGCAAATCATGTTGGTGGTACTAGTTCAAGCAAGATTTCGAGGGAGCCTGGATGAAGCTTGACGTTTCTGTCTCTCTTTCATGGTCGACCGTTTTAAACATCAGCCAATTGAGGAAAGAGGCCAGGCTCATATTATCCCACTGCAAGATGTAGTGACATAAAAATGGACATTTGTCATATGACATAACTACATCGCTTTCCATTAAAGCGGTTTTCTATCCACTCAGCTCATAGTTGGGTATCGATAACGAGGCACTGTTTGACCTGATTGTTCTTAGCGCCATCTCCACTCCGTATTCCGCGTTTGCGGACTTTGGTTGCTTAGGGAGCGGATTTCATCTTTTCAGGTCAAGCGCCATTGAACGCCAGTCGTGAACACATAAAAATCCTGATACCAAATAAACGCCACGCGATCGGGGTGGAATCATCGGGCGGAGCCCGTCGGCAAGGAGCCAACAGTCGTGCCGACATGGTTGCAATGTTCCTCCGTGCCCATGATGTTGAAGCAATTCACCTTATATATATGAAGAAATAATTTCTGGAATTGAAGAGGAAATGTAGTATCGATCTATCAATCACATCTCCATTATAATATGAACCGCCAACGAAATATTCTGATTACTGGCTGCTCCGAGGGCGGGTTGGGCGATGCACTTGCCCGCGCCCTCCGTCAAAAAGGTCAGCGGGTCTTTGCAACGGCTCGGAATCCGGACAAAATGGCCCACTTCAAGGATCTGGGCATAGAAACAGTGCCCCTCGACGTGCTCTCATCGGATTCTATCGCTAGCTGTGTAGCGGCTGTCGCAGAAAAGACGGGCGGGAGTCTTGACATTCTGATCAACAACTCTGGAGGAGGCTACTCAATGCCGCTGATGGATGCCGATGTCGAGATTTCAAAACAACTATTCGAACTCAACGTATGGTCGGTGCTTGCAGTCACGCAGGCCTTTGTGCCTCTTCTCTTGAAATCCGGCTCCGGTGCTACTCTTGTCAACAATACGTCTGTTGCCTCTGTCGTGTCTACTCCAATGGCAGGCATCTACAATGCCAGCAAGGCCGCGGCTGCAATGCTGACTGACAACATGCGTCTCGAGTTGGCGCCGTTTGGTATTAAGGTTGTAGACCTCAAGACTGGCGCGGTGAAGAGCCGCTTTTTTGGCAACCAGCACGGCGGGGCCGGCCCCGAACTACCCAAAGATAGTTTGTACAACGTCGCAAAGGAAGAGGTCGAAAAGGTCCTAGCGGGAAAGGAGCTGGAAAGTAGCATGCTTGAGAGCGACGAATGGGCCCGACAGGTCGTGGCAAAGCTGCTCGCAACATCGCCACCTGCGCAAATTTGGAAAGGCGGAAACGCATTTCTGGTGTGGTTTGCAACCAAATTCCTGCCATCTAGATTCTTGGAGTCTGATTTACGGAAGCTTGGGGCCTTGGACGTGGTACAACGCAATTTGCATGCTGTGACTGGGAAATGAAATGATGTTGGGATTGGGGCAGTGGAGAGGAACGATATCCGTTTATTGCAAGACTAACTGCTGGAATTATGGAACGAACACGGGCGTTTAGAATATTTTTTTCTCTCTCTTTTAGCCAATAGATTTGTATTAAACTTCATATGAATAGTATTGGTATTAATCTCCAAGGTAAACCTCTGGTGGTTTTCCCTGGAGATCCCCCACGCTTGTCTATCCAATGGCTTTGCGCCACCAGTCGGAGCAAATATCCACACCCACCGCCTGTGTCACAACCAAATGACAATGACATGAGCCAATGTAATTTTTCCAATATTATTATTCCAGTGCAGGGAATCATCAATTCCCTTGGTTAAAACTGTCACTGGCCTCTTATCAATCCACAATTAACAACCATCAGACTAATGAATATGATAATGGTTCATCCAATGCAAGATCGGCATTAGTCGGGATTTTTGGGCCTATTACCACGCATTATGCTCATCTCTATTGGCTTTATGTCATTTTGGGTACGATACCACTACCAGAAGTTGTTAGTGATACAATCCCATTACAGAAGGCTATCTGACCACTCCTCCTTGGCTATCGGCTGCCTTGTCTGTAGTTGTCAACTTTTGAGACCAAGTGAAGTCATGATAAACACTTTTATCCTGCTTTCCGTTCATATTGCGACCCTTGAAAGGTATTTAGTTTCCTTCTTGAAGCCTTGCCATGTCATTATTACTTCAATCTTTCACCTCAATGTTCACGCTTGTCACAAAAATTTCCCTTCATCTTTCTATGATGTCTGTTCCATTTTATATGCTGCATTGTACCCACCATCAGCTTGCTCTATGTCTTATCGGTAAAGTGAGGCACCTTGATTGATACATATTCTACCTTGCATTGAAATTCTAAGCTTCCATCCTTTATAGACACTAAGGTAATTGCTGGGGATACTTTTCAAACCCCGTTGCCGCGTCCAGTATACTGGTACTATCTTCTTTTGCCCTATTTGGAGGAGCAACACAGAAAAAAAGTGATGAGTGGAATTTTAGAAAAGAATCCAGGGAAAAATTTCCCTTATGAGCCTGCGCTCCTATGGTGCTCATATACTGTGATCTTACACCCTCCTTAACGATGGGGCATACTAGATCAAATTGCGGATAGATCTTACGGGGTGATGCTAACCCTCCCGTGTTTGAGAACCCTGTTAAATACAGCAACGATATTGCACCATCGTGATAGTGATATTTTCGTAATCCTGCTACGGGATGATCATGGCAAAACATCGCATATCACCCTGTATCTAAAAGTCCCCAAAACATTTACTGCCGGGGCATTGGCGTAGTTAGTGTTGGTGATTGCGTGACTGACTTATCCGGACGAATTTCGGGCAGACCCGCTAGAGACCTGCGTGGCCTTCATATCCCACTCCCATGTGCTACCTAACTCGGCGAGTTACTCGAATAGTTGATGGTAGCACGCTTGGGAAACCTAGAAGTATCCACTTGGGAGGTTTGATATCATCTCACCTTGCTTGAGCGCAATCGTCCAGACGGGATGCCAGTTGCCAGTTGCAAAATACTGCCCGCTCAAGCTTATAAGATGCTGTGCCATGTAGTTAGGCGACTTGATATTCACAATAGAAATGACTGCCGAGAAATATTTGTTTTCAGAGACTTAAGAAATGTCGGATACATCAAAAAAGCCGCCATCGTCGCGGCTGGCAAGGGTCCACGACATCTACCGCGGCACATACTTTCAAGCCGTTTTGCTGGGGCTCATCAGTTTTACACAACCCGGAATATGGAGCGCAATGAACAGTGCGTACTCCTAGTATTTGCCGTTTGCGCTCAATCTAATCATTTCGTATATCTACACAGGTCTTGGTGGGTGGCGAGGCCGAACCATATGTCGTAAACGCTGCCAATGTCATCACGTTTGTGTATGTTACTCATCAAAACCACTCCTTGATAGTTGGTCAAAGTCAATTTTCATCCGTTAACACGAGCAGCATCATGGTTGTCCTAGCGCCACTTGCAAGCATCGTCGGCAACATCATTGGGATGAAATGAATTGTCTCCTTTGGTTGTCTTGGATACGTACCATACTCGGCAGCCTTATACGTGAATTCAGTTTACGGAACACAGTGGTGTATGCGATTACTTTCGAATGGAGTGGAAGTGAACCAAGCCAACGGCTGATCAGTCCTGATTCTTGGTGCTGTGACTTGCGGTTTATCAGTATGTTGAGAACAATATTGGCCGTGATGGATGCTGACAGAAGAAGGCCACTGCGCTATGGCCAGGTGAAGCAGCCATGGCTGTTAGATATCCGGAAGTGAGAAAGAGGGGCCGATGCGGTAAGAAACCATACTCGGAGCTCTGATTCATGCATATCGACTAACATGAGGTGCAGTCGGCATTTGGATGGCCTTGGGAAAGCTGGGGTCCATCATTGCAACCGCCATTCAGCTGGGCCTCAACAAGGACAAGTCTCAGACTGGTGCCATCTCTCCCAATACGTACCTGGTTCTTATCGCGATCCAATGTCTCGGCCTTCCCTTGTCTGTGTTGCTCTCTCTGCCCGACAAACTGATTCGTGAGGATGGCAAAAAGCTCACATTTGCAAATCCCAATAAAACGCTTGTATCTCAGCTTGGTGGCTTTCTGGCACAGTTTAAGCGCAAGGAGATTGTACTGATGATCCCGGCCTATATTACTGCTCAATGGGGTGTCACGTATCAAGGTAATTACATGGCTGCCTACTTTACTGTTCGCGCCCGAACCCTTGATGAATTTTTGACTGCCATTGTTGGCGCTATTGTCAATGTGCTTGCAGGATGGTGGTTGGACAACAAGAGCGTGGGCCGATCAACACAAGCTCGGACAATGTGGTATGCGCTGTTGGTCCTTTTTACTCTGGTCTGGATCTGGAACATTGTGATCCAAGATCGTTGGGCGAAGCACAGCCCAGGAGAAATTGATTGGTCCAGCTACAACTTTGAGCAAGGTGTAGCCATTTTTATTCTATACAGGTATGGTTCCCTGATTAGGGAATTTATGGCAGTCAATAATTCTCCAACAGAATAGCGTATGAAACTGTTGGTGTTTGGCTCTACTGGACTCTGGGTACCTTGGATAATGAGATGGACACAATCTCTTTGTCCATGTCGGTGCTGCGCGGGGGAGAGGCCCTCGGGTCGGCACTTGCTTACGCCGTTGGGTCTGTTCGAAGTGCATCCCTCATGACTAACCTCATTGTCTCTGTGGTTGTATTTTACGCTGCTGTTCCATTTACGACCTGGGCGGCTCATTTGATCAATGACCGGATTCCCGGAGAGGGCGCTCGTGATGTTGACACGGACTGAGCCACGAATGCCGAGGCGGAGCCCGAGCACCAGACAACTATCCACATCCCCAAGACTTGAGCTTTAATAGTCAATGTTTATAGCCGATACTAATCTGATAAGGCGGGGCTGGTAGGAGCTTAACAAGGCTAGCGATTGAGTTTGAGGACGGAGCTGGCTGGGCTTCCAGTGTAGGTTGGGGAGTTGAAAGTGATGCATGCCCAGAAAATACGGATGTTTTGGATAGGTTGTTCTTGATTAACCCTTTTAGTCTACCTAACTACCCTTTATTTCTCCATATGTCTTCTCCATATGTCATTTATTCTTGCTTCAGACGAGCCCGAATTCCGGCCTTCAGTGATGGCAGCGAAAAAGAGGAGCGATAGCACAAGCATTTTTAACAGACGGCTCAGAACTATGGCAACGAAAACCGAGGAGAAATCTCTCAATGATATGAATTACTGTGAATTCTCAAGAATAGAGGAATTGAAAGATTCATTTATTGTCATCCTGACGTCAGAAAAATCCGCTTAATAATCGGAATCAACCTCGCGTTGTAATCGGGGTTGATGCTGTTAGCAAGTCAGCTGAGTGAGATTTACGATTGCGAGAATGATTATTTTCGGATGATGATGATATCATTCAGCATAATGCAAGCCATGAAGATGGATATAAATCCTTCTCAATCACTCGATCAGAAATACTCGTTTCAACATCCCGATTCACAAGTCAGCGTCAACAATTTCCAAATTACCATCACTGCTACGACATCGCAAGCACTACCATGACTTCAATTAAAAACACACTAGCTCTGTTGGCGGGAATGGCTACTCCTAGTCCTAATCCAAGCGCTCGTGAGTGTGGAGAAGTCAATGTGTTTTATACGCATGTGCCCCTAATCGCGTTTCGGTAACCTTCTTCACAAGGATGAAGCTAACCAAGCAAAACCACCATCAGTGGGTTTCCGCCATATCATCCACTTGTCTCCGCTCAGGGCTGGGATCCCGTGAGAGTTGAGAGAGGTATCCGCAATGACACTCTCAACATGATCAAGGCTGGCTACAATGTTCATGGTGTGAAATCCAACTCTTGCAACGAAAGCCATGATACAATTACTAACTTTGCACGATCGAAGTTGTTTTGGCCGGAACTGAGACCCCCATAAGTGTATTGGAGCAACGTATGGATCAATCAGGCGTGGATTTTCATCTGTTGGGAATCGGATGGGGTATGAGAGGTGCTACCATAGAACCCATCGTGGAGCGATTTGAAGGTGGGCCTGATAACAAACAGAATATCCACTCACACATTGCTAACAATATGAATTCTAGACCTTGTAGACTTGTACAAGCGCAAGGCACCAAAAGCTCCAATCATCTTTAATTATAACCCCGAAAGTTTCGTCTGGTCGGTGTCTCACCGAATCCCAATGAAAGAAGACTGCGAGGCCGTGGGAAAGCCCGGAAACCTCATAGTACGGGATTTTCTATACCTTCCCAGACATTATACATCCCATTGCTATTCAAATACTGACACTGACAGGGATACGAGGAGATTTGTGACTCTCGCTGCGATCACAACCCTGATGGTAGCCAGCCAAAAACTGCACACGATGAGCTTTAAATGGAAGCTATTCATGCCTACCAATTCAGGGTAGTTAAGTTACACATGTTAAATGAGCCAGTCAAAGGGATTTGCATGCTTTTTAATGAGTTTCTGTCCAGATAAATTATAAAAACTAGGCTAAGACGACATATTACAGAACCACAACTTGCCATTTCCCCCGCATTCTTGCACTCCCTTCCTTTACTATGATCCTTGAAGTGGAGTACATATCTCTTTGCCAATGTTCAGTGGAGCTACTATGATTATCAGTACGGTATCCTGCAAAATGAGGAACGTAAAGATCCAAAATAAAATCTCTAAAATACCAAATAAGATGCACTACCATCTAAATTCTGTATTTCTATATTTCTTATAGTATTCCCGAGCCCTGAGTACGAGTCCAAGCCAGGTAGGGAAATCTCGTCCCCTTTCAACCATATTTCCTCAGTCAAGTCTATCATTACCTGTCTCGCCCTATCACGATAAAAGTGCATCATGTCCGCATGTTTTTGCAGAACCCAATCCCGATACTTCAGGCTCACAGCTTTGCGGGCCGCTATATAGAAGGTAAACGGCAAGGATGAGTCTGGACCACAACCTGCAGGTAAACAATCCATGAAGTTTAACAGACGCCTTCTCACAAATTGAACACGGGATGACCTTGTCTGGTCTAAAAAGACTCGCCTCATGAGAAGAAGCAATGCCTTCCACTAGAAGCATCCACTCAAAACGTCGAGATGCTTTCGAGGATTGCCCTCTACTTGATTGTATTCCCCACTAGACGATGGCTGAGATTTCTCAATTTCGTTTTGAGAGGACAGATTAGGGTATCTTTGTCCCCATACTCTTAGGTCCGTCTCTAGTTTGCAGGCTTCATCTAAGCACGTTGCGTCTCGGTCTTGAGACGCAGTGATTTGATTCGCCAGGCACGAGATCCTTGCCAGGAATCGAGGACTGGACAGGGGCAACCGGTCAGCTCGCTAAACGATGTCTCCATGTTATCAGCTTCCTCGCTTGGCTGATACAAGATAAACGTCAAAGGTGCAATTGGTTTGCTATGTCGAAGAAACGAGAGAATGACATTAATTATCGCAAACCATTCCAAGAGAAAGCGAGAGTAGAAGCCCTGTGGTATTTCATCAATATACCCGAGACCATGTATTATTTTGTAAGCGCTTCTGAGGTAAGACTCCGCAACATGACTTCCCGACATTACCTCGGATGCCATGTGCATTAGCACAGCCGCAAGAGCCACTTCCTGCGCAGAGAGCACAGATATTGTGTGGCCATTGAAAGTTTAATGCCTGCATACATCTTGATTCTGATGCTTGCTCTCTGTTTCAATAATCGATAAGGCATCTCACAGGGAGCTCAATGCTTGTGATTGGTGTTTATTTATTAAATCGGTTGTACTTCTTCCATGATTATACATGCTTACTGTTGAAACATGGAGGATGGATTGCAAAAACAACGGGTAGGACAACGCAATCGCGGAAAGCTTCCAGTAAGGGGTATTGCAACTGTCATGGGCCGGGATGCACACAGTTTTGAGATGAATATCTACTTGAAGTTTGAGCGCTGTGAACTACATCATGTTGGGACAGCTTACAATAAGTAAACGCGGTCTCTTCGCTAGGCGAGGAGAGAGTCGCTGATAGAAGGAGAGATGATCCACTATTATTTGTACCAATTGATGATACGTCGGTCGGGGATGGCTCTTGGCTGGCTTGAGCATCCATAATCTGGGGGGATTCTTCCTCGTGGTCTTGTAATACCCGAGGTCCTCTGGGCCACAATACCTATTCCCCTTGTATGTCCGCTTCAAAAAAGTCGTTCAATAGCACCATGGATCATGGCCAAACGCAGCGCTTCGCCAATCGGGAAATTCCATAGCAGGGAATCCACATGCCAAATCAAAATCCTCAACTTAACTAGGCAACTGCCCTTCGAATCCGACGTGACAATCTTGCAAAGGCTGTGACGTATCGTCAGACATGACCATTGGAAGCGACCTGCTTTGATCTATGCTACTATGTGTCTGTCTGGAAGTGCAACCCTTTCCCGTTGTGGATACTCCTGGGGTTTTCCCCCTGTACGTATTCGTAAGAGATGCGGCATCGCCAACGGTTGGCCATTTTATATCAACGTCATACTCTCATTGACAACCACTCTTTTGACATATCTGGCATATTGGTCTCTTCTCGTCGCACTTCTTGTGACGTCGTCAGCATGTCAAGCAGCCCGAGGGCATGTCAGCTTGAATGCCCCAAATGAGGGGAGTAGTGTCGGACCAAGTCGGGATCGTGCACCGCTTGACTTTTTATTCATCAAGTGGTCCATTTAAGAGCACTCAACATAGAGGCAATAGTCATATAAATGACCTGCTTAGAACAGTATTGTGCTGTTTTGAGACCAGAAGAATAACGTCGACCATCCAGCGAGAGTACCCTGCCCACGCCCTGCCGGAGACGCGCAAACACAGCCCAAATTTGCTCCGTCAATTAATAATGCGTAAATCCGTACTAAATATTCGGTTGCAAAGTTAATCCGATCAAAGTCCCGCCTTGAGCCTATTCAGGCATGGCCATTTGGCTATACCGACCATGGAAGCCAGCTGCTTCCCCATCCGAGAGCGCCTGGGACCGCCCCAACTGCACCGTCAACGCCTTCAATCAAACAACCTTCGATATCGTTTCACGGGACTTTATGGACCGGTGTATGGCAGTGGAGTCGGACGATTACGGCCAGATATTGTCCAGCCTGGGTGACAAACCGCACTCTGGTGGCCACTTGGGTGTTGGAGGCATTGTAAGTCAAGTATACTGAGGTGACGATAAGCTAGAATGCTAATTATAGTGATGGTACTAGATGGAATACCACGCCCGTTCCCCCGTTGACCCCGATATTCTGGCTACACCACACCAACTTCGACCGCTTGCGGTGGGAATGGCAGTTCCAAAACATCTCGACTCGTCTGGACGCTGTGGGAGGACCAAACGTAGCCAGAGGCAACCTGATCGTTCAAATACAGCCGGAGTCACTGCCCGTTAAATCTTCCATGGCTTACTTCAACGATGGGGGTAATGTTACGACGTTGGAGCACGCCATGTGGATGCCTGGCCTTGCAGAGAACATAACTATCAGAGATGCCATGGATATCCCGAATGATTTGATGTATTTTAAGTATCAGTAAGAGGGAAGAGGGCGAGGAGAAGCTGTGAGTAAGGTGAGGTAACAAGCACATACAAGGTACATATCTAAAGCAGCACTGAAATTGTAAATAGAACCTCGAAACTGTATTCGTCCGAGATGATTCATTGCTATTTTTCTTCTGCTTCTTTCCTCGATTGGTTACCGATTGATATCAGAAAATATGCTTCAAACCCAGCACAATAGCGTAAAAATGATGACAAGCATGACATTGAAGCCTTCAGACACATCTTGAGAGCGCATTGATTTTCCGCGTTCTGGTGACCCACAACCACGTCCGCATTGGATCATTGTCTGGCGATGCCATATTGGGAAATGGGTGTCGCGGCCCCGAATCAGGAATAGCGCATGATAACAAGAGTGGTAGTCATGTTCAATAGACAAGTATCGTTTACTATATCTTCACTGGTTTGCCCTGTCAGTGTCATCGTTCTTTTTAATTTTGGAAGCTATAAAATTCTTATACATTTCATACATCTGATACATCTACAGATATGGCGCCATCAGCAGATGCTCACTCAGACCTCGATGCCACCAACGATACTCTTGCTCTGTCCAAGCAGATATAACATCATGTTAATATATGGCAGGAACATACCCGTGGAGGGTTTGCTGCCTTTCCAATACGCTTGAAATAATTCAACGTCCGACCCTTCTAACACAAGTAACTAGGTGGCTGTAGAGTGCGCCCGTGGCCACATCATCACAGACGTGGATGGAAAGGAATACATTGACTCCATCTCGCAGTATGCCGTCATGAACTTTGGATACTCGCATCCGAGGATTTCCAAAGCTGCGGCAGATCGGATTTACAAATTGCCGCTTCTTGATACTACCTACATCAGCCCTCTATACGCCCAGTTTGCCGAACGAATCACCAACGTAAACTCACTATTGCCATCACATCTTCCCATGCTGATAATCTTATAGAAATTTGGCTTTGATTGCATCACCACAATGCTCAGTGGGTCCGAGGCCGTGGAGTCAGATGTCAAGATTGCTCGAATGTGGGCATACACTGAAAAGCAGATCCCGGAAAATGAAGCCTGGATACTCACGTGCGGCCAGTGTTACCATGGATTGATTCTGGCAGCAATGCCTCTCTACTGTCGTGGCCCAAAGTAAGTAAACCATAAAAATGATGCAAGAGCGTTCTCATAAACTAATTCGCCCTAGATTCCGGCCAAAATGTGCCTCGAGTTAGTCCATATGCACCAACCAATGGAAAACTTATTCATTACGGTGACGTTGACATCCTTAAGGAGACTTTTGAGTCAGATGGCAATAAGATTGATTGCCGCATTTTTGGTTGAATCATTTCAAGAATGCCCCCGGGTAAGTACTAAGGAAATATGGCTTGGGATTATTGTTTATTCTGAAACCACTCAACACTCGATTCCCACCAAAGGGCTATCTGAAGGCTGCTCAAGACTTGTGCAAACAGTACAAAATCTTGTTCCTTTGCGATGAATTTCAGTCGGGATATGGCCGGACTGGAAAAGACCTAGTCTTTCAGCATGGAGACGGGGTTCATCCTGACATAGTCACACTGGGTATAGCAGTAACTGGGGGTAGAACCCCCTGCCCCCCTCTTAGGAATAGAAACTGACCCTAATAAGGCTTCTATCCCATGTCTGTTGTAATGGGCAAAAAACATGTCATGGATGTTTTGAGCAAGAATGAAGTGTTTTCAACTAATAGTGCCTTCCCGGTTGCCTGTGCTGCGGCTCTGGCGGCCCTTGGTGTTCTTGAGGAGAAAACTTCCGAACGTTCTCGGCGCCTCGGAGAGCTGCTTACAAAGACTATCCAAATACTGGTACCACCCTATGTCATCGAGCTCCATGGAGGAGGCCTCTTCCAAACGCTCGTAGTTAATGAATCCAAGGATGGGGTCACTGCTAGACGAATTGCTGCTCTGGCGACGCTCCGAGGTGTTTTTGTCGGAAATGGTTTCAACCGTCTTCGATTTAGCTCACCGATTACTATAGCCGAAGATGATCTTGTCAAAGCGGTTAAAGTCATTGCACAGGCACTTTAGGATGTGGAAGGAATGGGCGAATTTCCTGGAATTAGCTTTATTAACTAGACAAATGGAGGATAACAATGCAATAGTATCCCGCGAGTACCTGGTGCTGATTATATGTTGTTTATTGAGCCTAGGTATAAACGCAAAAACTGGTATTGATTTAAAATAGAGATTGAAAAACACATATTCGGGTTGGGTTGCATGAGGCTATTGGAGATATATTGGATTTAAAAGGCTCTCAGGCATTGTAGCCTATGGCCTGTTTGGAAGAGCTACCCCGGAAACATTATTTACCAAGACATCCTACATAGGGCTTCTGTACACGCGCGTGGGATGCACGCGAATTGGCTCGATCTGCCGATGCTGGATTTGCGAGCGGCTTGATAATTGGCGCTAAAAGCTCATTGGCGACCTCGTTTACATCAACCCAAAGGGAAACTGGGGCAGTCTAAGGTCGAGTAAGTGGGCGACCAATTGCAGCCGTATTTGAGCGACATTCCGCAGTATGTATCTTTGTATTTCCGCCTTTTCCTCACAAGGACGAATTCTCAAATTGGTTAGTTAGGTTTCGGAGGTTGTGTAAAAAAAGTCTGTCAACTGTTGGGTGCACTACACTAGGATAGACGGGACCTATTCGCATGGATGACGGCTCTTTTTAACGAATCAATGGATTTAAAAATATGGATCACATGGAAAGACGCGGCCGTACCTATTTATGACATACATGTAGCAAAAATGTAATTTCGAGTGATGGCAGTTTCAGCTGATGATCTATCGCATAACTGGTTTTAGGTGAGCAAATCTTGTGTTCAAGGAAGCGCATATACCCAGCGCTGCGGTCAATTTAAATTAATTTTTGCAATTCAATATACAGAAATTCAAATCAGAAAAAAGGGATATTAAATCAAATCAAATTTAATAATCAAATTGATTGAATTGATTGAATTATGTATAGGGTAGGTCTAGCTAAGAAGGTCTAACTCAAAAGGCCTAGCTAGGCAGGTGGCGGGGAGAATAGCCAGGAAGACTTGGCTAAGAGAGTCATGTGGCTAATCAGCTGACTGACCGAGCAAGACGGAGTCATATGATAGGCCATGTGATGATATAGATTTCCCCAATTTAATTTAATCAATTCAAAACCAAGGCCTATCATTCAAATCTAAATATCCTCAAATCAAATGTCAAAATCTTGCTTGAAATTTGATTTGACCGCAGCGCTGCATATATCTAGATTTGGCTAATATATGAATCCACAATAGAAATTCACTTAGAGTTATTGTAAAGATAAGGGAGTGATACTAAATCATGCAAGACTTATCAAGCATCAGCACATGATATATCAAAAGGGACGAATTTCAGTGGTAGGGGCGCGCGTCAGTCTCACTATAAATGACACACGTTGCGTTGGTGGCACACATGGCGTTCTCACCTGGGAGCTAATGTTGCTTTCAAGCCAATCGATGGCCTTGGCGCCCTCGTCCGCCGGCCTCAATTTAGTCACCACCAGTCAATTGAGCCACCGTCGTGAAGCGGAGACATATGCCACCACGCTGCGTATGGGTGAGTGGTTCACTTCCGTTGGGCCGCATTCGTCATTCTGATGGTATTTGTGGATATGTTCAACAGGGTCCAGGAACCCAGCGTTTTCAAGGCATGGCCGCTTACTTGCCTGTGTGACGGCGCCATCAGATCAGCTGATGGCCATGAGCCGCCCCAGTTCCGCGACATATTATTGGCCGCAAGCATGAACAAAGTTGTGTCGCAGCCATTATGCCCCGCCAAGACCAACAAGATAAATAGCGGCTGGATGTCGAAAGAATTGGGTGGTATTCATATGGACAATTAATGCGTTTTGCAAGTCTTGATAGATAGAATTGCCACCCCCTTTCTTTTTTACATCTTTTTTTTTACGTCCTCCAATATGAATCCTACTCTCTCACTTCTCTTGTGATGAAATCAGGCCCGCCTGGCTAAATCTCTCAAAATGCCATGTCGACTCAGCAGAACAACACCCAGATGACCACCCAGCGAACAGCTGGACTTGAATACACGCCCGATATCCCACCAGCCATGGCCGAGGTTGGGCAAACCAGGTCTTGCCAGGCAATACTCCCCACCTGTCGGAGACCATGCGACAGGTACAATGCAAAGAGCCACATGATGCCGTGGTCCCCGGGCGATGAGTCGTTTGGCTCCTCGTCTAGCCATGAGGGTCATAGAGACTCCGATAATGATGGTACTGCTAAAAGAAACTATCATTTATCTCAAAAACACCCTTTCCAATGCCAAAGATCGGACTTGCTACGACTTTCGAATATGCGCTTTAAAGAATGGTGTGTCAATGAACCAATTGATTTTTTACAAAAGAAGTCTAGTGAGTCAAAGTTACAACACAATCATTCGAGACTAGATAGGGACAATGACCAAAGGGACGCAAAACCTGTCATTCTATCTCATTGGAGATCTCCCGAAAGGCGCTTTCATCTGGCTTGTCCCTACTACGTTCTCAATTCCCAAAAGTACAGGCAATGTCTTTTACTCTATGACCAACAGTCGATCGAAAGTTTAATCGATCATATAACCCAATGCCACATAAAACCATTCTATTGTCCAATATGCTTCACGACTTGCGACACTATAATGGAACGAGATGATCATATTTTGGAAAGGACCTGTGAGCTACGCGACCTGGTTGTAATTGAGGGGATCGACTATGGCCAGAAGCTTAAACTGAAGAGGCTTGATGAACGGTCCCTAGGCGAGCGGGAGCGTTGGCAACGCATTTGGATTGCCCTATTTCCACGCCTAAAACCTCCCAGCTCTCCATACCTTGATGAAGGCTGTGGGCTGGCAGTTTCCATGGCCCGGGATTTTTGGGCCACGCACGGTTCACAACACGTCTCTGAGTTCATTGGAGACCGCAATATTCTCGATAAGCACAGAGTTGACAAGAAAGAGGAGGAAGACGCCTTGTGCGAGTTGGCTCTGGGGGATTTATTGAACAGTCTGCTTGAGGAATGTGATACTAGTCGGTGGCAATTCGCGACTGATAGTAGCTTGAAAGAAATATCGGATCCGACATGAAGAGTGATTGAGATACTCGCAGAAAATACAAAGCAAACATGAGTGAGTAACCTTGAGATCGTGGTTCGCTTTGGAATGCCCATTTAGACGTATTGAAATTAATAATACATGCTAGAATTCAGATAAAGGGCAAACTGATTCTGGTTAAAGTCTCCTTCTACTTGATCATGAGACTGTCCCGAAGGCCCTTCGGGAACTGCAACGACAGGCAATTGGGAATGGTACCTGTCATCATTAACAATAGCCTGTCCCCAAACGTTTTCCGATGACATATGAGTTATGTCTGGGTACTGATCGAAAAGGGAAACAGCTGTGCCATCTGACGATTGGTTTGGGATAATAACACGGGCGGGGAGAGATGACTGTGGCATGAATGACCCAGATAATTGATTTTGATTGGGGATGGCCCCCGAGGATAAAGTGTGCGTGGTAGTGTTCCTCATAGAATAGTACCCATGGGAGGGCTGTGGAAATAAAATACCCGGTGGGTTAGGCGTCGGCCCGCTGCCATCATTCATAGTTGGCCGAGGTTGTGGTTGTTGAGAAGGTGGGATTGATTCGTAATGAAGAGAGGCTGGTTCCCTGACAACATCAGAGCTCACGACACCGGTTGGGGTATCAGACATGTCGAAGAGAGCCTCGAGTATCATGTCACTAGCCCGTGATGCTTGTTCTGTGGAGATGTGTACCCCATCGGCCCTTAATGACAAAAGCAGTGCTGTTGGAATGGCAGACTCTGCTCTACTGCGAATGTCTTTTTCGGTCATGGTGATCACATCATCAACACGTGGCGACGTAGGAGGTGCTGTTTGGAACAGTTTTTCCCACAGTATGTCCCATTTACGTAGCATATACCATTCATGGGCGTACGTGGAATGATGATAGAATTTTATTTCCTTGAGAGACTTCTGAAGTTCGGAAAACTCACGAGGAAGGATCCTCCCGGTGTCTTGCGAGGTAGTGATACTGCAGTCTCTTTTTCTAATATGGTCAACTAGGAGATCTTGGCCGTAAATCTCACGGCATATTGGACAATAGTCGTCATGGTCTTTCAATAAATGTTTGCGTTCAAGATGCTGCGTTACGTCGCTGAATCTCATCGTTTGGAAGGTTCTGCATGCATTATATCTACGAAAGTCAACTTTATAAAATGGGCAACCCAAGACAAGATCGGGCTTTTCCTTGTCTTGGTGATTACCGGGAACATGGCGTTTGTTTGGTCGCCTGTTCCCGCCTTCATCACCGCTGCCGGTTCCTCGTCTGTTTTCATTGTTTCTTTCTTTTCGAGGCTTCTTGTCATCTTTACTCTCTCGGAATTCTTTACCCCTCGGGCGTTTCTGAGTGGACGTGGACGATGAGGATTGCGGACACGCTTTAATGTATGCTTTTAAAATACCCAGCAGGTTTGACTTGAGGATTGGGAGCCTGAAGGGCACGAGGACGTGGGACAGGACATTTACTGGGAGCAATGTCGAGCCGTGGAGTGCATTCCGCAATCTGTAGTCTAATGCACTAAGATTTAGGATATGGTCCTGAAGTCAAGCCAACTAAGACAACTCACCCTCTTTTTCGGCATCCCGACAAGCCCATGGCGCCACAAGATGATTGCCATCTTCATCGTATCCATTTTTCTTTGGCTGGGATATGGCGGCCCCGGTTAAAGCAAAACAATGGTGAGAGTGGCGATGGAAGTCATACGGCTTAGATTTTAAAGCGTTAGGATGTCGGGCAACGCTGGACCAAGGGTTGACGGCCGAGACCGAATCCTGCGAACCGTGGAACATGCCCCACGCTTGAAGGAGCATCTCGTCCCCGAACTGAAGGCGGTTACGTTGCAGTAATTGAAAAGAAATGAAGCCTCGGGGAATGGGAAAAGTGTCGGAATTGTGGGAAGCAGAAAAGGGGAGAAATAGCTCCGGATTTGAGCTCGCCAGGCGAGTGACAGGACGGTGAAAAGACCCACTCCCGGCTGCCTTTTACTCGTGACAAGGCGACTAGGCTATTCAAGCGCCTCTCACAGCTGCAGAACGACTGATTACTATACGTCAGTTACTGTAGTTTCATAACCTGTGGTGGGTTGGATTGATGGGTCGCACAGTTGCTAGGGTGGAGCCAAACACGCTGAGTTTACAACATATTCCATATTTGTGGGATAGGTTCTGCGGCAGACACAATTTCACTTGATTTCCAATTGCTTTTATTGTTTATTACTTGTATTGGATGTTTCATGGATACCTCATGGATAGCTCAAGACTCAAATACACTCTGAGAATGTCTACTTCAAGCCTCGTCAAGCAGGCCATCTTATTGTCTTTAGCACTACCTCGATAATACAACAGCAGAGCGTAGCACACATGAATTTTGCTCTGCGGCCTGTTTATTTTTGTCTCCATCTGCGACAAGGCCTTGTTGTCCAGGCATAGACGAGCTAACCCCAAACTCCCAGTCATGCATATATTGCAATTCGGGTCCGCAGCCTTCCATTGGGCAATGCCTGCTTTTTATCTTCTTGAACTCCACACCAATTTGCCTCCTGGGGGCATGCGCGTTTCAGAGTGCGTGTCACATGGTTCGCAAATGGTGCGCAGCCAGATCGCCCGGGGAAGGGCATGTTACGACTGAGGGTTTCCGTGTTTGATCCCCTAGAGATGTACCTGACACGTAAAGTTGGCCTCATTCACGTTCCCGTCATCGCATGGGCACAGCAGGTAACTGCGTGGCGAGTCTTGATATAGTCAAGGTCCGCGACAAATATAAGTTGACTTTGTTGCAACCAAGCACGCACTTGTTTGAATAGCAGACGCAGGGGGATGCCATGAGTTTTCGTCACGGTTGTGAAAAATAACGACATCTTTGCAGCTGGCAGATGGACCTAAATCGAGCTGTAATATTTCTGCATTTTCTTTTTTCGCCGATCTTTCCTACATCTCCAGGAATAGCCTCCGAATAGGTGGGAAAACATTTCATATTCTCTCGCCACCTCCGCCGCGCCCACGATTGCGAAAACATTCACTGGGTTTATCCCAGTTCTCGCTGCTACCACATGCAGACTAGCCGACACTTTCTATTGGCCAAATCCCATGACTGGGACATCCTCAGCAAAATTACATCAGAATTCAACATTATCTGTCACATGCAGGTCACAATAACGGGGCTAATTACTGCTCAGGTGTAGCATCATCCAGTCGCCATACCCGATGCATCCTAGATAGAAAGTAGCTTAGCTGAATATGTCGGGAGAAAAGTAAGCAGATGTTTTACAAAAGTACCTTGGCATTCAATGCCAACCTATCAGAAAGGAATTCTGATTTGAAAGGCGTTTTTATTTTTAGCCATGTTTACTCGACTAGCTTGGAAATCTCGAACGTTCAAGTCGGCTTATAATTTTCATCGCTTTATCGATTGCATTCTTTCTTTTTTGGGGGTTTGTGTAAAGAGTTATACCATGCATAATAATATTGAAGGACGCCTTACTTGTCAGTTGGGAGGATGGTCGTTTCTTCTTCCATCTGCTTTCCTCTGCCGATTTGACCAACCCCACTCTATTGGGCATCGTCAACATTCCATCTGATCCAGGTCCATTGGTGGCTCATCCATCCCAAGCCACCAGGGCGACACTGGCTTTCAACACAAAGCCAGAGTCTAGTGGCTAGACCTATCCACTGCTAAAAGTGCCGTTAGGGAATTAAACACACTCAAAGTGTTGGCCAGTTTAACAGCACTGGGCAACTTCCTCAATGAGATATCGAATCCGGTGTTGCGCTTCATATTGAAGGACCAAGTGATACTGCCGCACCACACCGGAATTGTAGGTTTGTTATCAACTTATTGGGGCGGTCGCAGAGCCCTCGCATGGTATTTCAATAGCCATTTGTTATGACGATACATTTTATATTGGTATTACCCAAGATTACGATCTTATGACCATCAATCGGACCCTGATAACCTTGTAATTGGATAAAATCCCAAATGCCCTGTTAAGGTATGGATTAGATATTAAATAAACTGCCCCATTGGTGGACTACTTCAGCTAGTACTTCCTGGAGGTCCTTTGTCGAACAATGAAGCTCGGCCCCGCCTGTAGTTTGGTTTGCCCACCCTATTTCCCACACAAGCAACTCTTCATTGAACCGTGCCTGATTGTAACTCTTCATGGGCGTCTTGATCAGGTACTCAGTGAACATTTTCCACCTAGGAATGTAGTAGGTGGAAATCAGGCCGCCCCATGACTTGGAGGCGTAGTCCGTCACCTCTCCTGTCGGTCCCCATAACGTCACTTGATTGCGAGCCTCATACTCGAGAAAATCTGCGATAGCTCTGGAGTTCATGTCCGACCTGTTGGCTGTCGCTCGAGCCGCCTTGATCCACGTGGAGAGGCGAAAGTTTTCATTGGTGGATAAGACGGCATCAAGAGACGAAAGAATAGCTGTTAGCCGATTGCCATGAACTCTCAAAGTGCTGCGAGCTTTGGGTGCACTAGAGGTATGGTTTTTTTCAAGTGCTATGTACGCCTCAATAAGCTCCTCGTATAATGTAATGAAAGCGTTGGCCAACACTTGGCGCGTCCAGTCAACCAGATCGTAACGATACACAGGGTTTAACAAAAGAGAAGGTGTCTCGGAGCCTGCCTGGTACAAGAGATTCCAGGCCTTTACTACGATTTGAGGATCGTAAGTCAAAACGGTCGGATGGTGGCCGGTTTTGTTGGTGAGACCCGAGTTACTCGGCACCAGTTCAAAAATGGCCTTTGGCACCGCGTTTGCTGTAAGGTTCGTATTGTTAAAGACGGCAGGTCTCAACAGTTCCCATGCAGAGTAAAGCTGGCTTGAAAGAGGAATCCGACTCGCGCCGTATCTTGTCGACACCCAGTTATGAAAATACGGCAAGGTACTGATTGGGGAATCACTCCAAGCCTGGTCGAGAAGGAGATTGTACATTATTTCGTTACCTTCAAGACCTTCCATTGTCAGACCAAATCCAGCCAGGGAATTGCTGGAGTTTTGAAGAGCGCCAATGGAATTTATAGTGATGTTCATGATTTGGCCATACAAGCCGTTGTTGGCACCGTAGCCATGGAGCTCGCACCATACCCAAGGTTTTCCGTAGAATGAACTTGTTCGCCTCCATTGAGGCTGAGACTCGGAAAACAAATCCAAAATAAGCATATCAGAGTCCACACCTACGCCGCCGAGGAATGCCTCTACCCGCTCATTGATCCAAAAAGATGATTGAGACGAAAACAGCCAGCCCTGCATTACCCATACACCATCTGGATCGGCGTTCTTCAGTGATTTCCAAGTGTTTTCGCTGACACTCTGCAAGTAGTCTAGTGCGCCGGAGGATGGGTTGTTCTCATTAAACTGGTCAATGGCATAGAACGTGGTGACGTTTCCATAATATTTTTTTGTTTAGAAATTATCTTGGCCTGAAGCTCGGTGAAGAGTGGGCTGAGAGGGTCCAGAAATGTGTCGTTTGTGTACTGAACAGGAAATCTCTGCCAGTTGGATCCGTTTGAGGCCTTGGCCGAGGAGATGACGTCCGTGATTGACCGGGGAACAAATCCGGAAAATCCAGGCAGGACAGGCGTCATACCGAGATCAACCATACGCTGGACAATCTTAAGCTGCAATGCGAATTGGTCGTCGACCCATGAGCGAGGCATAGGACCACCCCACGAACCCTGGATGTTCCCCATGTGGTTCCAGGCCAGAAAGGCAGGGCCGCTAATAAAGTCATCGATTTGAAAGTCAGAAAATCCAATCTCATTGAAGACCTCGATCAGGATCTTTTCAAACCCAATCCATGCCAAGGGTAAGTTGACTCCGCGAAGAGCCATCCAATCCAGCATCAATTCCCAGTCCTCCCAGCTCCAAAAGGCCGAGGTGTAAGAGGTGGTGACTTGGGAGCCGTTAGAACTTTTGGTATTCCGCCTTGTCCAGCCCAATACTCACCAGTATTTCCAAAGTAGCGATATGGAACAACGCTCGAGCCTCTTAGGGGTTTTGATAGTGCGGGAAGACGGTTTGGTGCTTGGTCCAGTTGGCTGCCAATAAACCACCAAATATCGACATGCAAAACACCAGACAGGTATTCATGGAGCCTATACATCCATCCATCAGATATCTGTCAGAAGCCACTAGCTGCCCCCGAAATTACAATATGAAAAGAAAAGAAAAGAAACAAAACAAAACAAAACGAACCCGTGGTTGGGCCTTGACCAACTCACCCTGAGAGCAAAGCGCTCACTGTGTTGCCTTGAACGAGAATTTGGCCATGGTTTATGCTTGACACGGTGTAGCTGTCATTGGCTAGCATGGCAGAGTCGACTGCGTCAATAATTTGAAACTCAAATGATCCAGCATGCTGAGGCATCCGGCGGCGAACCAGATCCTGCACTCCAGCTATTGAAGCCGTGTCGCGAATTACATGGGCGGCTGCCGCTGTGAGACAGGCGACGAATTTGAAAAGACGCATCGAAAATTGGGATACTCCGGCAATAAAGGATGACAACTCAGACAGACAATTGAAAGAGCTCAATGCAGTCCGGGCATAGTGCTCGCTCCGGCAACATTATTCCTATTTAATACATGGCCCATCTGTCTCACCGTTTCCGGCTGTTCGGTACAGGTGACCCAGTCATTCATTGTTAGCCAGTCGACACGTGTGTTATCACAAGGCTTGCACGGGCTGTTGCCAGCGTCAGTGGGTCACCCCATCTGTAAAAGCAGTCAGCGCCAAAATTACAGGCCTCACACGTTCCGTTCTCGCCGTCGCTGATAGAGCAGCGTTTGCTCCATTTCGCCATCTACGCAGGCAGTATGCGCCACAAAGGGGCTGTGAGCGAGGCACGCGGTAGGATTTATCTATTCTTCAATATTCCCAGCATGCTCTGTGTTTCTTGTCATTCACGTGACTAACGTCTAGTCAATTCGCGGTTGAGACACTCATCAAATAGTTGCTCCGTCCCAGGCTCCACCTCGGATCCCCATCACCATTCCAATCGCCAACCCACCAAACCAACCCGCAATATACATCCTACAGTTTCTTTCGTAGGCTAAGATAAGCCGACTACTCCGTAATTAGGCTGGAATCAGACCGTTGCACAGGTACCTCTCTGCTTTGCTTCCCCTTTCCAGCATCATCATTATGCCTTCTGCTTGTGGACCCTGCTGTAATGCCGGCTGCAACCAAGCAGCCATGCTTGGCAATGCCTATCCCACCTGCGATTTTATTCGCCAATGAACGGTACGTTCTCCCTTATATCGCTATTGAATATTGACCACGGCCTTGTGATTGAATTGTTGGTTGGAGTTTTCAAGATGGATATCGTTTCTCGATCCATGCATGCCGTACAGTCAATTACAGCACAGAACAGTCTCTAAAGCGTTTTTATTAAGATTCACAGTTATTATTAATGGATTTCAATTATTTTCACCCAAGCCAACTTCCATGCGTAGCCAACTCTGAGGATTGGAATGGACCTCGTGCTACCCTGCACCACTCTGGTGCTATCCAAGGGGAGTGATCCCAATGAGGGATTTTTGTTACACTTAAATTGAGCGGAATTTTCAAGTCGTTTGTGTCCGAATGAGTATCAAGTCTGTCCCTTTTGCCATGCTGCTCGCTTGCGGTAAATGTCGTGACGAAACGAGTCCTTGACCTCGGCCAGGGCAGCACCGTCGACGGGCAATGTGGGCTGGGGAGCCGCGATGCCGCAAAGGTTGTTCTTGCGGTCGATGAACCAGGCGACGGACAAGCCACCACCCCAGGTCAGAGTCCCTTCACCGTACCACCCGTCGACATCCTCGAGCGTCACCAGCCCGCCCAAGCCGTAGCCGGACTTGGTCTCCAGGCCGACGCCCACGCGGAAGAAGGGGCCCATGGGGCTGGCCAGGGCGGCGCGGTGTCCTGCCTCGGCCTCGGGGCTGAGATGGTTGCGGAACATGTCGTCGACGGTGGCGGGCTTCAGCAGCTTGCCGTCGTTGGCCAGCAGCGACTGCAGCACCTTGACGTAGTCGGGGGCGGGAATAAACAGGCCGTGGCCTCCAAAGTGTCCTTCGGCGCGCTTGTTCATCTCGGCGCTGCCACCAAGGACGGCTCGCCCCGTGCCCTCTGGGTCGTCTGGGTTGAGGTCGACCTGGCGAGCGCGCAGGTCCTCGCGCGTCACGGGGTAGAACTCGGCGTCGGTGATGGCGAGGGGGTCACAGATGCGCCGCCGGATATGCTCGCCAAGCGTGCGGCCCGTCAGACGCTCCACTATGCGGCCGGCCCAGTCCAGGCCGGGCCCGTACATCCAGCTCGTGCCAGGCTGGAAGCCGAGCGGATACTTGAAGGCCTCCTCGACGGGCCGACGCTGGCCCTCGAGCGGCGCGTTGAACTTGCTGGCCCACTTGCCCACCGCCGGGTTGATGAAGTCGTAGCTGGCGCCTGAGCTGTGCGTCAACAGCATCTCGAGCGTCACAGGGTGCTTTGCGGGTTCCAGCAGCGGCGTCTCGCCGTCGTCAGCAAAGCCCGTGATGACCTCCTTGGCCGCAAGCTCGGGCGTCACGGCCGACAGATCCCCCGTCAGCGTCAACAGGCCGTCGTCGAGGCACTGCAGCGCCGCGATCGTAGCAATCAGCTTGGTTGCCGACGCTAGGAATATCACGTCGTCCAGACGCTGGGGCTGCTTCTCGCCCGACAAAAGCGTCCGCTCTCCCATGGTCTTGTTGTAGACAAAGCCGCCCTCGGCGTCGGTTGCGCATATGATGGCGCCATTGATCTTTCCTGCGTCAATGGCCGCCTGGAAGCTGGTTTCAATGTCCGTGTCCATGGTGGTGTGCGTAGTTGGTCGGTTCCAATTCGATCCCACAGCCGGCCTTTCATTCCTGTTCCAATTCTCCATCCTCCTTGGCTGCCCTATTTATAAGTCAGACAACCCCATCCCTAATCCTTCCTCACGTGCTTCCCCTCCGCCATTACTCGCTCTGTTTGGCCACCGGCAAGTGACTCATCACGTCAACTAACTTACTAATTATTAGTAACTCGGGAATCCTGAAGGATCTTAGGGCCTGATCTTTTCTCTGGGTTTACCGTAATCCTGAGAGCCCCACAGTGACATTGAACATGAACAATTTTAGCGCTATATCCCTATGTATCCAGATCATTGCTTATGCAAAGGGAGGCTAAGCTAGATACTCACTGCCTTCCTCTCTTGACCTAGCCTAAGGCTAAAGCTAATGGTAATTCTCGGATCCATTAGCCTGACTGTGTTGATTCCGTATCGTGCCTGTGTTCTAACCAAATTTAGAATAGCAATCGACCTTCACCTTTTTAGTCGCCTTGTACCTCGGAATTCCTCTTTATTTTATATTGAACCTAGGGCTTATTCTGTGCCCTTGAGCAAGTAGTTAGGAGAGAGAAAAATATATAGCAAAATTACTTAGCAAAAGGCAGTTTTTTGGTATTAGTATTATGTAGTATTATTTTAGCTACCTAAATTAAATGTATTGCTTATATGGCTAAAGGTTTCTAACCCGCGGTGCCTATTAAATAGGAATTCTTTGATATTCTTAAAATATAGGTTGATTTTGCTGAATTTAAGAGAGTTGGAAGGTGACCTTAGATAGGCCCCCTTAAACATTAGTATAAGGATTATATAATCAGGGTATATATAGATAGGTGATCCTAATAATATATATTAGATAAAGACTTTTACTTAATAAGCACTTATTAAGTACTTATTATAAGCTCCTTTATTTTCTTATTTTATTACTTATTAAAAATAATAGGTAAAATTAAATAAAAAACTTAGGCTTTTATCTTTTTATAATTATTCCCCTTTTTAAATACTTAGTTTCTAAGTATTTATAATATTTTTAGGTTTAATAGGCTTTATTATTTAATAAAATCTTTATATAAATTTTATATTATATTATTATAATATATATATATTTATTAAGTATCTTATTTATATTATATCTTATTATAATATAATTAGGATATATTTTATTAAATATTTTCTAAGTACTTATTATTCTTTTTTTAGGTATTATATATAATAATATTCCTTATTTCTAATAATATCTATATTTTTTTATATTTTAGTTATTTTAGTATATTATTTTTATTTTAATAATAAGTATATAAATAGCTAATAAAATAATAAGCTTTTTTACTTTTATTATATTTTATAAAAATATAATAATCCTACCTTAACTTATATTATTAATTTTTATAATAATTATTATATATACTATAAAATATTTAGCTAATTTTATAATACTATAAGTAATCTTATTATACCTTATAAATATTCTATTAATATTCTAATTAAATTCCTAATAAGCTTATTATTTTTATTATTTAATATTAAAAATTCCTAGCTAATAAAAATAATCTTACTTTTCTAATTAATTTATAATAATAATATATTACTTAGGTATTTAAGGAAATCTCTAATACTTAATATTAAATATAGAATAATATTAAGGCTTTTATAGGGGGCTAGTAAGTACTTATTAAGTACCTTGCCTAGCTTTAGCTCTAGGAGGCTATTACTATCTATAAGCTTATTATACTTAATTTCCAAGTTTATATATATATTTTATAAGTATTTTATAGCTTTTTTTATTATATATATTTTATAGGTTATTATTAATATTTTATAGTATTAATTTCTAGATATAGATACTAAGGATCTTTATTAATAGTTAATTATTATTATCTTATTATTTATATTTAGTTAAAATATAAGCAGGAGGCTCGACCAGGCAATTCTAAGAGTAGATATAATTAGTATTTAAATAACTATAGTATTATTCTCTTTTTGCCCTAACTAATAGAATAATTAACTTTATATATTTTATAATCTTAATACCCTTTTAATATTAAAGATAATAAACTCTATTAGACCTAATTTAATATTTAAGATAGCTTTTTATACTAAGATTAATATATTCTAGCCTACTTTTAATATTATTAAAAAAAGCTAAATCTAATTATATTTTAAATATTATATTCTTTATAATCCCTTATACTTATTTACTATAAAATATACTAATAATAAGCTTTATACTAAATACCCTCCTAATCTAATTAAATATTTTAAATAGATCTTCCCTTAATATAGGCTATTTATATTATCTAAGACTAAAATTACTAATCTTATATTATCTTAAAAGATAAAAACTATTAATTTTAAGCTCTAATTATTCTAAAAGAATAATATTAATATTAATAATAAAGATTTTATTTAAAAGGAATATATAAAGATTAATAAGATAATAAATAAGTATATTTTAGGTAAATTTAAGGATATAAAGCTAAAAGAAAATAGGTTCTTAGAAGATATTAATAATAGCTAGTATAATTAGTGGCTAGAAAGGACTATAGATATTATAAGGTTTATTAAGAACTATGATAATAAAAGCAGGGCTAAAAAGAAATATAGAGGTTAATAGATATTATATAAGATAGTCTAAAAAGTCAAGGAAAATTAGTAGTCTAGGCTAGATTTTAAATATCTAGGAAATTAAAAGTATGTTTATTTATAATTATTAATTATCTTATTATATATATATAATAATATTTTTACTTATAATCTTTTAGCTATACTTAACCTTTTATAATATATTATTTTTATTTCTATTTATAATATTAAGAAAAAGGGTATTCTTATTAAATTTAAAGTAATCTAATCTATTAAAATATTTACTAAACTCTCTAAATATAAAAATAGCCCTATTCCCTTATATATTATTAGATACTTTAATTATCCTTCTTTAGGCTATAATATTATTTTTACTCCTAAAAAATATTTAATATTTACTTACTTTCTTAGGTCTATAAAGAAATATTATATTAATTCCCTATCTATTAAATCTATTCTTAGTAATAAGAATAATAATTAAATAATAAATAAAAGTTCATTAGATATAAAGCTAAAGCCTATTTATTTTCCTTTCCCTTTATCTTAGTAAATATTATATTATAAATCTAATTAAAAGGCTTTTTATACTTATTATATATTTATTATATTAATTATTTTATTAATATTTATAATTCTTAGTATATCCTAAAAGTCCTAGGCCTTTATAGCTCCTAAAGTACTTATAAGTACTTCCTAGAAATATAATTATAATTATCTCTTAAGTAATACTTAGAAGATTTATATTAAATAAAAGTAATTAATTATAATATATTTATTAATCTAAGATTTAGATTATAATTATTAGATTATATAATAATTATTTATTTTAGTTAATAATTACTTAATAAAATTCTATTACTATAGTTATTATCTTAGTATATATTTAGCTTATATTCTATAGTTTAATTAATTATTCTAATTATTTTATTTTTTATATATATATTTTTATTATTTCTAATATTTAATAATAATATATTAGGTATTCTCTAAATATTTACTAGGCTTTTATATATTATATTCTACTAATTAATTTATTTACTTTACTTAATAAAGTTTTTTATTACCCTTATCTTTATATACTATTATATCTTCTACCTCCTATTTATCTTTCTCTTTCTTCAGCTCTAATAATAATAATAATTATTTACTAAGTACTTTCTTAGGCTCTATCTAAGGCTCTAATAATATAACTAAGAAGATATTATATATATATTTATATTACTTTAGAAAATATACTTTATATACTTAGGCCCTAATTTTATTAGTAATAATTACCTTAATAAACCTAGGTATTAGCTTTTTATATTTAAAATAAAAAATCCTAGTAAATAATCTAATAGCTTATCCTTATTAATAGCTTTATAAGATATAGTAATAATTATAGTATCTTACTTAGCTTTTAATAGCTTATTATTAATATTAATATATCTTTTTATATATTTAGTAGAATATCTTTAGATATTTAATAATCCCTTAAACTTTAGTATATATATATTCTAAGGTATAGTTTATTATTTTAGGGTAATACCTATAAAGTGCTTATATTAGGAATATACTAATAATACTATAGTAGCTATTATTATATATAAATTATACTTCTAATAATTATATTGCCTAATAGGATAGTACTTACCTAATATATAATTATAGATATTATTCTAATACTTAGTTAGTTCTTTCTATTTATCTATTAATTTATAGGTAGTAAATAATAAATAGTTTATAAGTAATTGCCTATTTTCTTATAAACTTTGCCTAGAACTTACTAATAAATAGTTTATTTTTATTATTTATAATATCTTTAGGTATTTTAAATTTATATTCTATATATTTATATAATAATTATATTATTTAGACTATAGTTAGTATTTATTTTATAGGTATAAAGGTAATATATTTTATTATATAATAAACTATAATTAAGATTATATTATATTCCTTTTCATTTACTTTAGTACTATTTAATAGCCTTATCAAGGTATAAAAGTAATTTATATCCCCCTAAAAAAGAATAGCTTAATAAAATAATAATACCAAAGAGTATATTAAACCTTTAAACTTTTAAATCCTATAGTATAATTACCCTTATATCTATAATTACCTTAGAAGCCTAAAGGCAATATAAAATAAAAACTATAAAGCTTTCTCTAATAAAAATAAAATATAATAAAAAGATAGCTTTCCTAATAACCAGAATTATTATATTTTAATATACCTATAAACATACCTATAAATATACCTATAAACAATATTAGTCAAAATATTATTCTAATACTACCTTATCTATAAAGGTAATATCCCTCTTAAATCTAACTTTATATATAGATATATATATTAAGAGATCTAGGCTACTAATATCTAATTTACTATAATAAATAAATACTATTTTAATAAGGAAATCTATCCTTTATAATATTAAAGTATTATATATTCTAAGGATAAGATTAAGCTTATCCTTTAGGAGTATAGGTTATTTAAGAGAAAAAGCCTTAATAGTAATAATATTAAATTTATTACTTAATAATAAAATATACTAAAGCTAATATTAAACTATTAGTTATTTATAAAAAAAAGACCTAGCCTAAATAACTCTTAAAAGAGATTTATAGAGAATATAAATAATAATAATAAGTAATTTAATAATTTAATATAGATAATTAAATTTAGAATAAAATAAATATAAAAAAAAGGAACTAATAAAGGAAAAGAGGTCTGGGGAATCTGGACTAGTACCTTACTAGAATCTATAAATTACTATGGGATTATAATATAATAAAAATATGATAAGATTTAATAGCCTTATAATAAAATTAATACTAATTTCTTAGAATAAGTATAATAATATAGGTAATAATTATAATATCTTATAAGGTTTATATCTTAATATATATATACCTTAGTAAGATTAGTAACTCTAGGTATATTTTTTTATATCTTAGGAAATTTAATTCTAATAGAATTTATATATAATTAGTTTAAGGGTCTTAGTAGCTCTTATATAACTTACTCTTAGATTATTATAATATTAGCAAAGAATCTTTAGTCTTATTATCTATTAGTTTAGTATTATTAATTTTCCTTTATAGAAAAGGATTTTTTAATTATCTAAATAATATTATATTATATATCTAGTTATTTTATAAGCTTTCTTTACTTACTATTAATATTATAGGTCTTTAGCTTATAATTCTTAAACTAAGTTTTTAAGCTTATAGGAGGATTAAGAAAGAAATATTATTTTACTTTTTATTTATTTTTTAATAATTAGGCATAGAATATATTATTCTAGTATAATAATCCTAGCTTTAAATAAGTTCTTATAGCTTTCTAAAGTAATTATATCTTATTAAGTATTCTCTAGCTATTATATAGCTATATCTTTAGCTAATTAAGCTTTAATAATAACTATAGAAATAAATATTAAGCTTTATTTTAAACTAAAAAATCTTAATATTTTAAGCTAATCTAAAGATAAGAATTCCTCTAAATATTCTTAGGTCTAGCTTATTAGGCTAGCTTTTACTATCTATATATATACTTAGGTAATTTTGCCTTTCCTTAGGCTATTAGTAACTATTTAGTATATACTTAGTAAAAGTATTTATATTAATTATAGCTTTTATATTAAGGTAAGTAGAATATTTCTATATAAGATTTTACTTATTATATAATCTAGTTTCTTAGATAGTTTATTAGTAAAATTTATTTTACTTAGTTTATATTTAATATTAAAATTAAAAGGTATTAATTAATATATTTAATAGATAAGCCTTTCTTAAAGGTCCCTTATAAAGGCTATAATAATTCCTATTAGAGCTATATAGTCTATTAATAATATAAATTTATTTATTAATCCTAAGAAATAATAATTTTAATATTTTATATTTTTAATAATAATAATAAGTTCTTATTAGCTTATAGCCTAATATTATTTAATTTTTATAAGCTTTTATAACTAATAAATAATTAATTATTATTAGTCTTTATATAATTAGATTATAATCCTTAATATAGCTTTTACTAATATATCTATTTCTACTTATAATTTTAGCCTAAGATCCTAATATTATAAAATAATTACTAAGTAAAATACTTTCTTTAGCTAATTAAATATATTAATTACCTTTATAGGCTATTTAAATACTTTTATTTTCTTATTATTCTAGCTATCTTTTAGTAGAACTATAATAGGTTTTATAATCTTAGAATAATAACTAATAAATTTATAATAAAAATTATAAAATCCTAGGAAGATTTATATATCTTAAAAGCTCTTAAGTAATTTCTATTTTATAATTACTTTAACCCTTTCTAGCTCTATTTAAATATCCTCTTAAGTAATAATATAACCTAGGAATTTTACTTTCTATTAATAGAAATTATATTTAAATAGTTTAATATATAATTATATTTTATATAATTATTATAGGATCTTTTAGATATTCTTTATATATTTTTCCTTAGTTTAAAAGTAAATAATAATATTATCTAAGTATATAATATAATAAGTATTTAATATGCTAATTAATATTTAATAAATATATACTTAGAAAATAATTAGGATATTAATAAATCTAAATAATATAATTATATACTTAAAATAATTATATTTAATATAAAAAGTAATCTTTTAATAATTATTAAATTTAATTTAAATTTTATAATAAGTATTTCTAAGGTTAATCTTAATAATTTATTTTATTTTTATTAATTAGTTTAAAAAGTCTTTAATAAGTAATAATAAATAATAATTCTTAATAATTATAATATTTAAGCCTTAGTAATTTATATAAAGTCTTAAGATATTATTCTTTTTTAGTATAAATAGGACTACCTGTTAGCATTATAAGGCTTAACTACTTATTAACCTCTATAAGATTAGTCATAAAAATGCAATATAGCTATATTAATCTAATACAGTAGATTGCATATTAGCCTTACTAAACCTTATATAAAAATATACTAAAATAAAATATTTTTAAGTAGAATCTATATAATAATAAAATACCTTATATCTAATAAAATTCTAAGTATTCTATAAAGGCAAAGAAAATACTAGAAAAGGCTTAGGCTAAATTAGTATAAAATATACTTATAGTATAGTATCTAAATATACCTTATAATATAAGAAGTATAGTAAAAGCTACTAAAATACTACCCTTATATAGGGTTCTAGTAACTTAATTTAATATAACTAAATTAATAATTTAATATATTATAGCCTCTTCTATAACTTTTACTATTCCTATATATCCTTATAGTTACCTAAGTTATTTATTAGCTAGCAAAGATATTAGCCTTACTACCTATATTATCTAGCTCAAAAGATCTAGCTTTCTAGCTAAAAAAACACTAAATTAAAAATATTATAAAAGACCTAATCTATTAAAAAAGTAATAAAAAGCCTTATTTCTTAAAAATATAATATATCTACTTTTATAAATATTACCTAGAACTTTAAAAGACCTTTCTTAAGGCTATAGATAAGGCCTATAAGTTATTTAAGCTATTTAATATAAAAAATATTAATACCTTCTTTTCTAATCTTTAGAATATTATTTCTAATTATAATATTAGCCCCTTAGAGTATTAGAATAAGGATAAATATAGTATTTAAATTAGCTATCTCTGGGAATATATTAAGATTCTTATAATATATATAATATAAATAAGCTATCCTAATATCTCTAACCTAGCTAATTATAAGTCCTATATATAAATAGGAGTAGGAAATATTATTAGAAATAGTATTCCTTTATAGCTAATATTTAAGGTATTACTAATTAAATTCTAGAGTAATATTAATAATATTCTAAGTATATAATTTATATAGTTAGATACTAGCTTTAGTAACTAGTAAATTACCTTAGAATAGCTTTATAAGTTTAATATATATTCCTAGAGAGCTTTTACTAAAGCATAGTAAAAGAAGGTATTATTTATAGATTAGTTTAATTATAATAAGTAGCTTTATAATCTTTTATTGCCTAATATTTAATATAAAGCTTTTTTTATTACTTATAATAAAAAGAATAAAATCTATTGCCTTTTTATTATTAATAGCTTTTTTAGTTATTTATTATATAAATTTATTTATTATTATATTTACTTTAATATTATTATTTATATTTTATCCTTATATTTAATATATCTTATCTAGCCTTTTAATATTAATATATTTTAGCCTTTTAAGAATATATATTAAAAGGAGCTTTAAAAATTAATATAAAAAGGCAATCTAATATTTAATTGCTAATAATTTATTATTAATTTTACTATAATCTATAAAATAAGCTTTAAAAGATATAATATTATATTAAGGTTTAAAAAAGCTAGTATCTAGCTAGCTAATATAATACCTATAATTAATTATATTATTACTAAGTAATAATAATAATAAAAATTTATTTATCTTTTTATTTTAAAGTTATTATTATTAGAAACTTACTTTAAAGATACTTAAATATAAATTAATTATATTTATAAAAGATATTAATATATAATAAGCTTATTTACCTTAGAAACTATTAATAATATTAGTAAAGTTATTATAAAAGCTATAATAATATATTAATAATATTAATTATTTATAATAAATTAGCTTAATAAAATAGAAAATTATAATAAAAAGCAAAGGTCTAGCTACTATATAAGGCCTACTAGTAAGTTTATTATAAATATAAGCCTTCCTAATATTTAGGCTTAATACTAAGCTTTATTAAAGGTAATAGCAAAAAAGAAGCAATATATATAATTATAATTAACTAGGAAGCTTATTATAAGAAAAATAAATATCTTTAAGGTAATATAAAGGGCAATAAAAGCACTCCCAAGAGATATATTATTACCTAGGCTAACCTTTAATTAGTAGCTTATTAAGAATAATAATAAAAACTAATATTTATCCCTAAAAGCAAATTAAAAAGTATATAATAACTACCTTAGCTAAAAACCTACCTTTTCCTTTTATAAAGCCTAATAATAAGCTACCTAAGCCCTAAGACTAATTATTATAATAAATTAAAATACTTAGCCTAATAATAATAATAAGGTTTATTTTATAGGTATAAGAACCTTCTAGAATAATAATAATAATAATATAAAGCTTATTAGGCTTAAGAAACTTAAGAATAAGGTAATTCCTATATTAGAAATACCTCTAGGGATAATCTTATTACTATTTATACTACCCCTTAAGCTCCTTAATAATACTAATAATAATAATATTATAATATTATGCTTACTTATTATAATACTAAGGGAAAGTGGTTATAGGAGAATTATAAGGGCCCTAAAG
>PGGA01000002.1:4258944-4289320 GCA_004380915.1 Calonectria pseudonaviculata
ATATTAATAATATTAATTATTTATAATAAATTAGCTTAATAAAATAGAAAATTATAATAAAAAGCAAAGGTCTAGCTACTATATAAGGCCTACTAGTAAGTTTATTATAAATATAAGCCTTCCTAATATTTAGGCTTAATACTAAGCTTTATTAAAGGTAATAGCAAAAAAGAAGCAATATATATAATTATAATTAACTAGGAAGCTTATTATAAGAAAAATAAATATCTTTAAGGTAATATAAAGGGCAATAAAAGCACTCCCAAGAGATATATTATTACCTAGGCTAACCTTTAATTAGTAGCTTATTAAGAATAATAATAAAAACTAATATTTATCCCTAAAAGCAAATTAAAAAGTATATAATAACTACCTTAGCTAAAAACCTACCTTTTCCTTTTATAAAGCCTAATAATAAGCTACCTAAGCCCTAAGACTAATTATTATAATAAATTAAAATACTTAGCCTAATAATAATAATAAGGTTTATTTTATAGGTATAAGAACCTTCTAGAATAATAATAATAATAATATAAAGCTTATTAGGCTTAAGAAACTTAAGAATAAGGTAATTCCTATATTAGAAATACCTCTAGGGATAATCTTATTACTATTTATACTACCCCTTAAGCTCCTTAATAATACTAATAATAATAATATTATAATATTATGCTTACTTATTATAATACTAAGGGAAAGTGGTTATAGGAGAATTATAAGGGCCCTAAAGTAAATATATAATTAATAGGCAAGGGAGGGATTAAAAGGAATATATAGTTAATAGAATTAAATATAATAGCTAAAAGCAAGCCCCTTAAGCTAGGTAGCTTAATTAAGCCTAAAAAATATAATTTCTATAGTTTTTATTAATATAATTATTTTTAGCTATTTTATAGCTTTTAAAATCTATTATTTATATATTTTTAGATTAAAAAATAACTATAGATAGGAGTCTAAAAGCTTATAATCGAAAAATAGTTAATTTTATAGCTTATATAAGGCTAGGTCTATTGTATTAGATTAATATAGCTATATTGCATTTTTATAACTAACCTTGTAGAGGTTAGCGGGCGGTTAAGCCCTACAATGCCAATAGGTAGTATTCTAGCTTTACTTATAAAGAGCTTTATATAATTATTTATAATACTCTTTATAATATACTCCTAGATTACCTTCTATTATATCCTATTAATAAAATAAATAAGATTATATAGGGGTTTTTTTCCCTTAACTAGGTTAATTATATATTTTATGCTTTTTAAAAGGGATAGTTCTTTTATAGCTATCTTATTAAAAGTAATAATTATATCCTAGAGTTTAGGGAATATAATTATTACCTCTTAGGGTTCTTTTTTTCCTAGTTTAGCTATTAGCTACTTATCTAATAATAATATACTATAAATATATATTACTTATACCTATCCCTTATTTTTTATTATCTTTCTTATAAAGGCTTTTAGCTTTATAATTAAGATTAGTATATAGCTTTAGGTATAAATATAAATATTAAGTATTATTCCTTCTTTACTTATAAAAGTATTAGATAATAAAAGGTTATTAATATCTTATAATTAGAGTATCTTAGTAAATATTTATTAGATCTTTCTAGGGAATTCTTATAAGTATATTAAGAAGAAGATTAAGTAATATATTTAATTTAGTAAAGATTTCTTTTTATTAAATATAATTAAGATTAATATTTTCTAATTATTAATAAATTATAATTATAATTATTTTATTAGTTTAAAGCTAATAATATTAATTTAGGTATAAGTATTTATATTTATTTATATAATATATTTATTATAAGCTTATAATATAATTATTTATTTTTTTATAATATCTTTAATAAGAACTATTTATAAATTTAATATAAAGAAATTAAATTAATTCTTTATATTTATTTATTTTCTAAGAAATTTAAGTTTTTATTTCTAGCTTAAATAATTTAAATTTATATTAATTTTAAATATTTTATATTCTTTTTTAGTATAATATACTTACTTAAATAATAGCTTATTTAAAAATAATTATAATATTTAATAAGAATATTTCCTTAGTCCTAGGAATATACTAGGAATATTTATACCTTTAACTTATATTTTATAAGAAAAATATATCTTATATTTAATATTAAAATTAAATAATTTATCTTAGATAATAGTTTATTCCTAGGCCCCTTATAAGAGTTCCTTATATAAATAAACTTCTATTATCCTTCTTAGTAAGACTTAGATCTAAGTCTTTTTTAGTATTTATTTTATAAGTATTTATTATTTTATTTTATATATAATTATTATCTTTCTACTTCTTAAACTATATCTTTTATTTTAATTAGGCTAATTTTAAGTTAATTTAAATTATTCTTTAAATACTTATTTAGGCTAAAGTAATATTAATAGGCTAAGTTAAGTTATATTTTAATTTCCTTAGTTCCTAAGAAATTATATATTACTATTTATATTTAAAAATAATTTATTAGGATTTACTTTTTATATTATTAAAAATTTAGTAATTTATCCCTTAGGTCTTATTCTTAATAATCTATATTAATATATCTTTTATATATATAATCTAGTAAATCTTATTATTCTAGCCTATAAATACTTTCTATATAATTATATTATTAGGTTTAATTTATATAGGAAAGTTTAATTAATATTTATTTAATTTTCTATTTATTTATATAATCTAGTCTTAGTTAATTTCCTAATTTAATAGCTTATATTTAGTTATTAATTTCTATACTAATAATATCCTTTTTTAGGTAACTATAGTTATAGATTAGGGGTTTATTCTAGTTCTTTCTTAAGTTTACTAGGTATTCTATAAGCTATTATATTATTTATATCTAACTTTATATTAATTAATTTAATAGTACTTTTAATCTTATTTCTTTTATATTATTTCTTAGTATAAAATATATAGGGCTTTCTTATAGCTTATAGCTATTATTATTCTTAGTATATACCTTAGAATTAAAAGTCCTAATATAATATTATAGTTCTAAGGATTCCTTTAATATAAGGTTTTAATCTTATTAAATAGTCTTTAATTAATTATTTAATAGGTAATATTTATATATATTTTTAGCTTTTATTATAATTAACTTATTAATAATAAAATAAAATAAAACAATTTATTAATAAATAATTATTAGTATAATATTATATTAATAAATAATTATTAGTATAATATTATATTATTTATAATTATATAATATATTAGAAAATAATTATCTTTATTAGTATATTAAAATATAATATTATTTATTATATATATATTAATTACCTAAGTAAATATAAAAATAAAAGAATTATAAAGATTATATAATTAGAATATATATAAATAAGTAATCCTAATAATATATATTAGATAAAGACTTTTACTTAATAAGCACTTATTAAGTGCTTATTGTAAGCTCCTTTATTTTCTTATCTTATTACTTATTAGAAATAATAGGTAAGGTTAGATAAGAAGCTTGGGCTCCTATCTTCTTACAATTAGGAAGGAGTTTATTAATTGGCGTTATCAAGGCCTGCATATAATGCCCTGTCCAAATTTGGTTAGAACATAGGTAGGATACGGAATCAATACAGTCAGGCTAATGGATCCGGTAATTCTACAATCAAGGAGGTAAACCCTACTTAACGAGGATTATAATATACAGTAGAATTTGAGTTATACGTTCTAATAGGCCTTAAATCCAATAAATCAATATCTATTATTAATATAAAGCTATTATAAAGAGGGGAAAATGCCAAAAGATATATCTAGATATTTATATAACTTTTATTCTTGAGATTACTATTAATCCCTATCAAAATTACTACTTAAATAGGTCTAGTAAGAATATTTTTGCTTTTGGTATTTTTACTGTTACTTTAGAATTACGGTAATCTCGAGAAAAGATCAGGCCCTAATTAGTTAGCGTGTAGCTTTAGCTACTTTTACCCCACTAGTTATGCAGACGTCGTGCCGATATCCAACGACGGCTTTGACTGGAAAAGATGCACTGACAAGAGTTTATGCGGGGGCATTTCTGGGGATCTAGCGAGCTGCTGGCCACTGCTGTTGCAATATACGATCCATCTGTATATACGCGATCAATATACTTTGAAATCCTAACCGGAACGCTTTCATATGTGGAAAACTTTTGCGCAAATAAATAGAGATGTCTACTCTGCTAACTCTGGCACTTGTCGGCTTGATATGCATTCACGATGATCCTCGAGAATTGCCAACCTTCCATTTAGTTATTTCACGATTCATTGCGAGTGATGTGTTGAAGCATTTTCATGGGGCTCTGGAGTTGAGAACAATACGTCGAGAATCATATGAAGCTTGAAAAGAGAGGAATGAGCTGCGTTGAGGAGGCCACCTCGTGGAAACTACATGAGGCTGGTGCAACCCTTCGGGACAGGTCCGTTTGAGCCGTTTTGCAAATTCGATTCAAACATGTTCTTTGTTCAGCCGTAGCCCATTTTTCATGTTTCAATAAAAAGCAATGTCGCTCGTTGTTGCGAAAGTATACCCGCCATCACTTTGAAGGATACTGCGATATGGAAGTAAGTTCAAACCAAGTATACTTGTCATCTCTCGACTAGCAATTTTCTAATAATGAGTCAATAGAAGACACCTTGCAGAAGACGTCCAGCCTTATGCTTGCGTTGCCCATATCTGCCCATGCCCTGGAGTTCTATACAAAACTCGAAAGGATTGGAAGCAGCATGTTAGAAAAGACCATCCAATTGGCCTTTGGAGACGCGCACTGCGCAGCAAAATATTTCCAAGCGTAGAAACTATAGAAACTATAGTGGTCCATGGCAGGGAATACCACCCGAAGTTCTTCACCGAGAAGGCTGTCCGACATAATCGAGGGTGGTACTAAGCTATGGCCTTTCAAAGTGCCCGCTCTGCACCAAACCCAAACGCCCTGACTCTCCCGAGCTTGTGAACCACATTCTCCCACACACTCATGAATTTTCTCTCTTATTACTCCCATAGTACAAATAAATGACGTGAAAAAGTAATTACATGGTTAGACAACGATGCAAGGGAAATTACGAATTCGGACAGCCAGGTGACTTCATTTTGGGGGACCCTTTAGTCAGATGGACTCTAACTTGTATCTAGGGTGTATTCAGATTTCCATGGCCATCTTAAAGACGGCGGATGCATTTCCCTATCAGGAAGGCATCCATATTATTACGAATTACGACGGACCTGTTTATCGTGCTTACTACAACCAAGAAGAAGATCACTTTAGAGGCTCACAACCCTGTTTCGAACAGAGTTGAAATTGAAATCAGAGCCTAAAAATATCAACTGGGTAAAGCAACATATATATTCTGAACTGGCAAAGCGGGCGAACGATTATGATTTTACCCGGGCTCACCTGAGTCGCGTGAATAGACAGACAGCCAGAGCAAAAACCCTTCGTCCATCATTCCCTCCTAGATCTTGATTCTAGTACATCCTCCTGCCTCTTCTTTCTCGTTACCGCTTGCAATCCCCAACCTATGACCACTTGCCCATGACACCCAAGAGATTGCCGCGTGTCTGCCCGTTTCCCCGCCCAATGATGCGTGCCCCGCTGATGCTGCTCTTTACAGCCAAGTTTTGAAGCACCGTGTGTAAACCCATTTGACAATCTCAATCAGAATACAGTATGACAACAGTTGCGCTATGAGAAACCCAGGGAACGATGCTGCGGGTTCGATCAGCCCCAGCACCCTCTGTGCATCCACGTTCCATGGAATCGTGTATCCAACAACCATTGTGATTATGGTGATCACCGCGAGCGGCTTGGTAGAACGACTTTGAATGAATGATATTTTTGAAGTTCGCACGAGGTGTATCAGCAGAATCTGAGTGAGCACTCTGTATTTTGTAAGTCAAGACTTCAACTCTCGTTTGGAAGGGGCCACAATGATCCTACCCTTGGACAAAGTAGTGTGCCTGGAACATCTTGACGTGGTTAATGTTGGAAGTCGACTGGACACCATAGTGGAACCAGCCCAAAAGGAACGTGGAGATGTTAATGATCGAGTTGGTGATGCCGACACAGAAAACAAAGCGGACGAGGTCAAATGTGTTCCAGTCTTTGGGCGTTTGGATGTATTCCGGATCAACCCTATCCCAAGGGATGCCAATTTGGCTAATATCCCAAAGCAAGTCCTGTGTGAGCATCTGCACGCTTACAATCTGTTTTCATTGTGAGCTTCTCGATTCCTCAAAAGTTTGCAAACAGCAGTTGGCGTACTGGTTGGAATGGGAGCCATGCGCTCGCGACCAAAATGCTAATGACATTTCCGACGTTGCATGAGACAGCCATCTATTAATAGTCAGATGGTGGGCGGAGAGGTTGGAGTACACCGGGTTTTAGACCAACCTTGACGTATTTCATTGTGTTGCCATAAGTCAAACGTCCTTTTTTCACACCTGACACGATCACATCGAGCCCCTTCTCTGTTAGAACCACATCCGCGCAGTCTTTGGCGGCGCTTGCTCCAGAGTTGACCGATATACCTACATCAGACTTGCGAAGCGCAATGCAATCATTGATGCCGTCGCCCAGCATTCCTACGCTGTGGCCTGATTTGCGGAGACTGTCGATGACGATGGCCTTCTGATCAGGTGTCAGCTTGGCAAACACTTTGCAGCTCTTGACGATTTGGTCAATGTCTTCGCCTGCTTGGTACATGTGCCACAGCTCTGGCCCAGTGATTGCTTGCATCTCCTTTTCGCCGTCATCGCTTGGCTGCACAAGGCCCAACTTCTGGCATACATTGAGTGCCACGGCCAGGCTGTCGCCGGTCAGGATCTTGACCTCGACTCCGTAATCCCTCAGCTGCGAGATGGACTCTTCGGCGTCTTCCTTGGGTGGATCGATAAAGGTCATCATGCCATCAAGTGTCATTTCCGTTTCAATCTTGTCCAGGCCGTGTTTATCGTCGAGGCTAAACTTTTCAAGACGCTTCTGGGCGATTAAGAGAACCCGATAACCATTCTTGTTCAAATCATTCACCCGCTTGGAAAGCGCCGATTTCACATCAGCGTCCAGTGGAACAACTTCGTCTCCTTGCCGCGCATGGGAACACAGGCTGAGGATTTCGTCATAGGCGCCTTTCACGATGAGCGTTGCCCCGCCAGTGTTTTTCACCACGCAACCGGAGCGACGACGTTCAAAGGTGAACGGGATAGCCAGAACAGTTTGGTAGTGGGCAATGTTTACAGTTTTTTCGTCGCTCTCCAAGCGATGCTCTAGGATGGCCGAGTCGATATTGTTTCCATTCGCGCCTTGCGAACGTGCATCCACAATTGCAAGCTCCAGAACGGACAGACTTTTAGCGCCTGCACAGTCCAAGTGCTCGCAGAGTGTAATTTCATCTTTTGTGAGGGTACCAGTCTGCATCAAGGTCAGCCAAATAGCCCCCGTTTCTTTGCAATTGTGGTTGTACCTTGTCACAGCAAAGAATAGACATGGCACCTAGTCTCTGCACTGAGTCGAGGCGCTTACAAATAACTTTCATTCTAGACAACGAGTATGCCCCGCGTGCGAGGTTACCATTGACGATAGCAGGAAGCATTTCCGGGACAAGGCCAATAGCAAAGCTGAGGCTGAAGAGCGCTGCGTGTTTCCAATCATGAGTCTTCACTCCGCTCATGGCCAGAACAATAGGTACCATGATCAGCATGGCGCCAATCATGAGCCAGCTCATGTTACTGATTCCCTGTTGAAACGCGTTCTTCTCCCGCTTCGTCTTGAGCTTGCTGGCCATTTTGGCAATCAGGACATCTGCCAACCTATTAGCAACTGCGTTGTTTGGTCCTATAACGCACTCACCCTGCCCAGTTCGAAGCACGAGTGCAAGCCCGTTGCCAGAGACGACGCTCGTTCCGGAGAGGGCAATGTTTTGGAGGTCAAAGAGACTATCTCCGTCATTCCCTTCAGGGATTGCTATTTTAGTCGCAGGGTCATTTTCTCCAGTCCAGCTAGATTGGCTGATGCGTAAAAAGGATGCTTCTAGAATCAAGCCGTCGGCTGGCACAACACTACCGGGGGAAAGAAGAATAACATCACCCGGAACTAGATCCTTATCCACAGTCACCTTTTCAAAGATTTCAGTCTGGGCTCGCACAGTAAACTCGTCTCTTGGAACAGCCCGTCGAAGCTTGACGGCATTTTTGATGGACTTGTTGAGTCGAAAGACGGCCAGGTTGCTGCGATACTCTTGCCAGAATCGTATGATGACGGAGATGAGGACCATGGCGAATAACACAGCTGCACCAGCCTAGATACCGTCAGTTTCACCTCTTTACATCTGGAATGGTTGAGGCGGGGGGGGGGGGGGGGCTATTACTACTTCTCCATTAGGAACGCATGCCTGAAAAATGGCAAGAAATACGAGTAGAAAGTTGAAAGGATTGAGAATGGCCTCCAACAAGCACCGGGGCCAAGATGGTGCCTGCTTCGAGGAAATTATGTTCGGGCCTTTGAATTCTTTGCGAACTGCTGCCTCCTGTTCAGTGAGCCCATTCTCGTCGGTCCACAAAAAGGCCAAGGCCTTATCCATGGGCATTGCAGCGAATGCATGAAGAATTTCCTCTGCGGAAGCATTCTGAGTCGATACAGGGGAATTGTTCCAACTGTAGTCATGCTGTGCATTTGGGTTACTTCTGTGATGTGTAGAAGGCATGATGAAGGAAGAGAAAAAAGTAATGAATGGATGTTTGAGTGCGTCGGTATGGAGACTCTTGGAGAATGCGTTTAAATCAAATCATGACATTAACAACCCCGCTCGTAAATCAGAGATTTATACTGGTTGGGGGTACCAGGAGACTGTTAGATTGTTGCTTCAGAAAGGATTGTTTACAGTCGTTGTCACAATGAATGAATGAATATTGGGGATCGGATAGAAACGTAAAAGAGAGTGGTGTTGACGGTGGTCTCGGGTCGAGAGAAAAAAGAAAACTGTAGGTAGAAATGATCCGGACTCGACAATTGTTTTAATTTAACGCAAGGCTCATTCCACTCATGGCGAGGACTCAAGCTTCTCATTTCTGGAGGCTGGACAAATGGTCGTGACTGACCCACACGAAGCTTGATTTGAGTGATGACTGGCTGTCCAGCGTATCAATCCTTAATGTTAAAGAGATGCCAAAACGCGACATGACTAAAATAGACTAGATACCGAACCAAATCATGAGACGCGTCATGGCTATGTTTACGGCGTTCCCGATAGAGTTGTGCCTCTCTCTCCGAACGGGATTATTGAGCCGCCACAAGTACGTTTCCGGTCAGTATGGGCCATTGTGAGCCACGCTTTCTTCTATCAGACTTTCTCGTCGACCCAAGGAATGTTATCCACGATCCCTTGCCAAAGAGAATTATTGGAATTCCACCAGCCATATCTACGTCATTGCAAAATGGGTGCAGCTGAGCGATGGAACAAATGGAAATCAACTTAATTTTGTCCTATCCTTCTCTTTGGCAAGTTGTCAAATCGGGGTTGAATTGATGGTATTCTTGACAATGTCAGCTTAATTGGCCTAAAAAGCAGACAGGGCATCGCAGTTAAGTTGAATTGCAAACTGCAAATTGGGATAAGACGTGTGGCATTTGAAGACTGTTTCCAGTATTTGGTTTTCTTGAAGTGTCATTGTTCATGGCAATGAATAAGGTACGACTTGGCGTGACGACCCCAATCAATACAGCCACCTTGGAGATACGCAAAAGGACTTCATTTATGAGGAAGCATATCAAAGTACTGTGTGGTTACTCTTCTTCGGTTAGAAGAAGGTTGCATCCATCGCGCGGTGGCCCTAATCAATGGCAAGGACTTGGGAAAACCACCAAAAATTTGTTGATCAGAAACCATGTCCGATATTGAAGGGAATATGTTCCAATCACTGCCCTCCTTGCTCTTGTTACTTTTCTTTTCTTTTTTATTTCTTTTTTATTTCTTTTTTTTTTCTAATTTCTTTTCCTTTTTTCTTTTTTCTTTTTTCTTTTTTCCTCATCTTTTTCTTTTCTCCTTTCTCTTTTCTCTTTTTGGCCGCCCAGACTAATACAAACGTCCTCTTCTGACTGAACAATCATTTGCAGCAATTGGCGGTGAAGGGATCAATGAGGCAATGAGGCTTGGACCTTGCAGATCAGCGGATCGGCAATCTTGGCTAAATGCTACTCGTCATTCACTTGGATCGTGGGGGCCAAATCGGCCATGGTGAGAGTAAATTGCATGAATCAAGTATGCGAGGTGCACGGGTCTCCCAGTTGCCGGCGAGCATCAGGCAGAAAAAAAGAAGCCGGGTTTATCAAAGGAGCTATGATGATGGAACTAATTGCAACCATTGGCCGACACGATCGCGCGGACAGGGAGGGGGGGCCCCGAGCAGAGCTCTAGAGCAGCTGCCAAAGAGATTGCTGTGGGCCGAGCCGCGGAGTATTTGAGGACACCCCCAGTAGCAGCTTGTTGGGGTGTCGGGCCTCTGCTTAGCTAACTACATAGTGCCATGGTTGTTCGCGGCATTGGCTAGAGGCTAGAGCACACCAATTCCAAGGGCATCTGGCGAACAAGGAGTCCATTTTGCCAACATTGTTGAGACGGGGAATGGCCAAGGGCTGGCTCAGGACAAACTGGTTCGCCACCACAGCTTCAATTGGGGACGAAGCAGGGCTATTTTTGGGGCGATAAGACAGGTAGGTAGGTAGGTAGGTAGGTAGCGACGCACACATGCCATGGTGGCCAGCAGGCGGGCTCAGGTGAAAATGACTGAGATGCCGATCTAAAACAATGTCTAGCTTTTCCCCCTGCATGTGCTTGTGCTTGTGCTTGTGCTTTTGCTTGTGTTTGTGGGAGCAAGTACCAGGGGGTCCGGGTGCGTGCGTTGCACTGGATGGTTGTACTGCAGTTGGTGGGCCCGTGTTGGGCCCGTGTTGGGCCATCTGCCGTGCCGCATGCGACCGCCTTGGGCATCCCGGGATCCATGACACTGCGCGTGTGTTAGTCGGCACCGCGACGTCACTTTGGCGCTTTGTAGATGCTGGACGGAACTGCAGACCGTGTTGAGCAACCCCGGCAAACACCACCCAGTGCCGCCATCAGCCAACGCCATCAGTCAACGCCATCAGTCAACGCAATGCACACGGCTGTTTACCACTTTCACCACTGTTCGCCTCCGAATCCACGGGCATTCGTTGATCCGCCGGACGGAGACTAGCCCACCTCCCTTAGCCTGCGCTATTCCGAGACATTGAGCCAGGCATGCCTCAGAGCCTTTGCGGCGGCCATCTTCGTCCCTCCTTGTCCATCTTCTCCCCCGTCCGTTCCCAATCAATCTCGCCCCAGTCCAGTCCAGCCCAGCCCAGTTCAGTTCAGTCCAGTTCAGTCCAGTTCAGTCCAGTTCAGTCCAGTTCAGTCCAGTCCCGCAGCGTTTGGATCGAGAAACCGCCATCAAACGACTCGGCCAGCTGGGCCGACAACAAAATCAGCCGTCGCCATTCTCCATTCTCCATTCTCCCATGGCCGCCGCCCCGCCGCTGACGCACCGCCGTGTGTCGGAGCCGGCACGAGAGCGCGAGACATTCAGGTTTGTGGTTGTGCAGCGAGTTGCTTGGAATGACCCATGCCCGGCGCTGACGCTGCTTCGCCCGTGCCCAGGTACAACGCCGCTCTCCTGGCCAACTTTGCCTTCAACTTCATCGAGAATGGACGGCCTCCCATGCCCAACGAGGTGCAGCCCTCGAGCGACCGCATCCTGACTGCCCTCGCCCAGCTTGCCTTGTGCCAAACGGGCACCTCCCGCTGCTTCATTTCCCTCTTCGACCAGACCTACCAGTACATTGTGGCCGAGGCCACGGCGACGCTGCTGCTTGGCCCCGACGTCCAGAAGCAAAATGGCCTGGACGAGAACGTCGGCATGTGCGGCGTCGCCATCCCCCGATCCCTGGGCGTATGCGAACATGTCCTTTGCGCCAGCGACCCCATCGAGTTCGAAAAGGACAACGTCGCCGAGGGCATACCCACAATCATTGTCCGCAACATCGCCGCCGACCCACGGTTCCAAGAAAAGCCCTACTGCCCGCCCGACGGCCCATACAAATTCTACGGCGCCGTCCCCATCCGCACCTATCGAGGCGTAAACATTGGTGTCCTAGCCGTCATGAACGAAGACACCTCGACCGAGTGGACCGACCGACATTCGCAGATAATGAGGAACCTGTCGTGCACAATCATGGACCATCTCGAGGCCACCCGAAACTGCGACGCTCGCAGGCGCAGCGAACGTATGAACCGCGGCCTGGGCTCGTTCCTCGAAGGAAGATTTACCATTTCCTCCTGGAGGGACCAGCCCAGTGAGGCTGCGTTTCGCGACCGCCCAAAGGAGGGCACCCCCAACGGCGCATACCATTCTCCTCGTCACGGCCATTCTCTCAACCAACAAAGCAACGACCCAGCCAACACCGCCCACGACTTGTGGATGGAAGCAGATGCCTCACAAACACCCCCACCCAAGAGACGGAAGCTGGAGTCTTCACAAGACGACTCGACTTATATTAGCGTGCATGATGCTGGCACTCCACTGAGCGCAAATGGGAGGGAGTCAACTCCCTTCGATGATGGAACCGCATCTCAAAGCAGCCCCAGCACGTTCAAAAAGGTCTTTTCTACTGCTGCCAATTTGATTCGTGAGTCCATCGAGATTGAAGGGTGCTTGTTTTTGGCCGCAAGCTTGGGTCCTGCGGCCTCCTCATCAATGGCCAAATATCGCTACGACGATACTAGCGAAGCCATGGGATCCAGCGCTTCCAGCAACGGCAGTGACGACGACCAGAGCTGGCTTTCCGACGAGTCTCTCCTGCAGCCATGTCAGGTTCTGGGCTCGTCGGCCTTGGTCCGATCAGGTCTCCATGGACCTCCGACTTCCGACCCGCATGGCTCCCTCACCAAGAGATGCCTCGCCAAACTTCTTCGGGAGTATCCAAAGGGACACATCTTCAACTTTGATGCGAACGGAGAGCTCCAGACAAACGACTTGTCCGAATACGACTACAATGAACCTTGGAGGAATAATTTGTTGGCCAGAGAGCAAACGCCAGGGACCGAGACAAAGAGAGACGGCCATGATGCGCCCAGTAAACCGCCGAAACATGACCCCAGATCGTGGAGCCGGCAAAAATTGGCATATGCAGTGCTAAAGACATTTCCCGGCGCCCGGAGTGTTGCATTTGTTCCAATCTGGGACGCCAGAAAAGAACGATGGTGTTCAGGTGGCTTTGTGTATACCTATACTCCCTCGCGTGTTTTTACCGTAGAGGACGACCTGAGTTTCCTCAGGGCATTCGGCATGCTCGCCATGTCCGAGGTGCATCGCCTCGAGACCAGCCTATCCGAAAAGATCAAGTCTGATGCCCTGGGATCGCTGTCTCACGAGTTGCGATCGCCCCTGCACGGCGTGGTGCTGGGCGTCGAGCTCTTGAACGACACCAGTCTTGATGTTTTCCAGGGAAATATTGTTCACATGGTCGAAACTTGCTGTCGCACTCTTGCAGATACCATTGATCATCTCTTGGACTTTTCAAAGGTGAATCAGTTCCTAAAGGAGGAAAAGCGACAGTGTAGTAAAAACGCTCTTAGCGTGACACGAGGAAACCACGAGAGGCAGCCTCAAACTAGCCCGCGGAACTTGTTCAAAGACATCGAGCTTGACGCTCTTGCCGAGGAGGTTGTGGACAGTGTTTTCGCCGGCTTTATTTTCCAACGGCTCTCAATACAACAACTTCGCCGACAAAAGTCAAACAATGCTGCGGATACGGATGCCATGCACCGGCTCGATTCGATGCAAGCCATGGACGAACTCGGCCCCAAGCTCGCCAAAGATGGCACATATCAACTTCGTTTCAGGGATGTGTTGATCTCATTAGCAATTGAGCCAGCGCTTTCGTGGACCTGCCACACATCCCCAGGCGCCGTCCGTCGAATCATCATGAATCTCTTCGGCAACGCCCTGAAATACACAGAGCAGGGCTACATCAAAGCAGAGCTGAAGCAGACAAAACATGCGAGCAAGAATGGCACCAAGAGTACGAGGATCAGCATCCGAGTGTCCGACACGGGCAAGGGTATCAGCGAGGACTATCTCCAGCACAAGCTTTTCAAGCCTTTTTCACAAGAGGACCACTTATCCCCGGGGACTGGCCTCGGTCTCAGCCTCGTCAAGCAGATTACCACTCAGCTCCGAGGCAGCATTTCTGTCAGCAGCAAGGTCGGCGTAGGTACAACTATTCACGTCTCGCTGCCAATGACACCCCCGTTATCGGCGCCAGGCGAGCAGCCTCAACTCTCCGACGAGGATGCTGAATTCAAGGCACATGTCCGCGACCTCAAGGGCCTACATGTTAAGCTGGTTGGATTCGCCAAATGCAAGGCTGCCCATACCAATGCCCCGAACCTAGGAACTTGGTGTACGGTCCAGGATGTGTGCCAAGATTGGTTGCAGATGACCGTAGTCAACAATGCCGATGGAGACATACTAGCCCCCGATCTAATTCTCTGTACTGAGGACGCACTGCCCGATAACTGGGATGCTGAGGGTGATTCTACGCAACCACCGTCAGTTGTCGTATGCGCAAATACACTTTTAGCGCATCACCTCACTTTACAGTTCGAATCCCAGCCTCGGTCCAGTGGTTATGAGTTTACGTCGCAGCCGTAAGTATTCTTTTCCCGAGATTTCTTTCCAACCATGATTGACCATTTTGCAGTGTTGGCCCACGCAAACTTGCCAAGGCCTTCTCCGTCGCAATGAAACGATGGGCCGAGCGCCAAATTGTGCCCGAGAACCTAGCAGGGACATCAATCACGGCAGGCTTGTCCCCTTCTGCATTGAAAGCTGCGACTCAATTGCCTGCAACACGGAACAAATCTTTTATCCCATCTAAACTTGAGCCTGCTCGGCTGCCATCTCCATCAACACCAACCAACCCGGATGCAAAGCCCAAGTTTCTCCTTGTAGATGACAATTTTGTGAACATGAGAATTCTGTCCACATATATGAAAAAGCTGGGTCAAACATACGAGACCGCAGGCAATGGCCAAGAAGCCCTTGACAAGTACCAAAAGAACCCATATCATTACCAGTGCATATTGATGGACATATCCATGCCAATCATGGATGGATTCAGGGCCACCCAACTGATCCGTGCTTTCGAGCGAGAAAACCAGGTCCAGCCTGCCATGATCATCGCGCTGACTGGACTTGCATCCGAGAATGTTCAAGAAGAAGCCGCTGGCAGTGGCATCGACTTGTTCCTCAGCAAACCGGTCAAGTTGAAAGAGTTGAGTACAGAATTGATGCTGAAGGGTATCATCAGCCCTTAATAACAATGCCAATACGGTATTTTGACCTTTTTTGTTTCCTTCTCTTTTTTGGAGTGTAATAACATAACGGCGAAAGCATGGAGTAGGAGCAGTAGGAGTTTGCTTGGGTGAGCGCATTAGCTTATTTTCAAGCAATGATCCGGCCACAATGGATGGCATTGCAATGTGCTAGAATTTTACGTTTGTGGATAACACTGGTCAGGATCATAAAAGGCATAGGGTAGGTAACTAGGACGGAACACTAATCGATCTATGAAAATAGACATTTAGATGTTATCATAATACCAAAGAATAACAATCAAGATATGACCCAAAAGAATTTTGGTGTGTGTATGTATGTGTGTGTGAGAGAGATAGAGAAGGCTTAGTTGCGTGGATTTTCTGACGTATGCTGCAGCTTGTGTGATAGTTGTGTTTATGGAAGATAAAGAGAAGAAAAAAAAAGCTGTCTGGGGTAAGGCAGGAAGGTATTTTAAATCGGTTGTTAGGATCAAGGTTTTCTAAGGAAAAAGGCACCAAGAGTTTTTCTATTGGGCTGCATAAGGCTATTGGAGATATATTTGATTTGGGGCCACGATTTGGATACATTTGTGGGGTGAAGGACTGGACCTCTAGGATATCAAATAGTAATAAAAATAACCAAAAAGAAAGAGGAAAAGGCTGCAAATTAGGTATATAATTGTCGACCCCAAAACTAAAAGACATCAAATCAATCATCCAGGCGTCTCATCTCGTCGTATGTGCACAATCCAATAAACTAACAGTAACTGCGAAAGAAAAAATTGGGATTCTTTTAATTCTAAAGATGCTTAGACAACAACAATACATACATACTTACACCCTTACCCTACCTACCTACTACCTACCCACCAGGAGCAATTTACATGGTGTTATATATATATGTGCGGACTTGATTAATACAAGGAATTGAGGCTGAGAGGAGGCAAAAAGAGTGAGCGCTGCAGGACTCGAACCTGCGCCTCTTACGAGACTGCGAAATTGTAATGGTTAATCTCTTAACCTGAACACAGCGCCTTAGACCGCTCGGCCAAACGCCCTTATTTATAATTGGGTGAAGAAATGGTGCCCAAGTTTTAGTGATAGCTCTCAATCCTAGACCTACAATGTGATGAGAATTCGCATCTTCCTTTCTCGTCTTGATTTCCTTCTTTGTAATGGTGGACCAATTTCTTAAGTGCTATAGATTTCCACTTCCGACAGCTACATGCATGCAACACACTGGGATGCAATCACGCCAATAGGATGTATTAGGCATGTATTTGCCAGCGTTCTATATCCGAATCAAAGCAACGCATGGCCTAAGCTGCAGTGTTACGCAGTGACTGACCCCTGCCACTTTGCTGGAGAGTATCCCCACGCCCTAAAATCGCAATCCTTTGCGAAATGCGGGTGCTCTTCGCCATCCCGTCCTCCTGCCATCGTCGCGATAGCCAAGACAAACGACCCAGAGCTTGGAAAATATGGTCGAGGTACTCTGGTGCCGCCAGTTGGGTATCCTGCATCATCACAGTCGAATTCCGGATGTAGAAGATACTCGACAGCTGGGTCTACCTCTCCGAGGCGCAACGCACTCATCGCTAGCATGGGGAAATCCCAGCCGCACAAATTCTTCAGGCCCCATACCTCATGGATATGCTCAGCGGTGTTTTGCACTATTGCTTGGTTGAAAGCGTCAGTATTGGATGGAGGTGGCAGTCAGCCAAAGATTCCTGACATTGCTGGGTGGTCAGTCGCGGTCTGACTGCCCGTCCACATGTTGGGGATGCCCTCATAAATAGGATACGGGTCGTTATCAACAGGCAAGGGCAAAGTCTCTCCAGCATATCATTCATTGTCCTTTTTAGGAATCGGCTCTCTGCGACAGCTCTTCCACTTTGATGCAATTTCCAGGCCGAACCGGCAGTAGGCTAGTTCAAAGGCCGGATTGTGCGTGGTATTGGGATTGGTATTTTCAGACACCGGAGGCGAAGTTACCATCACCAACCTGAACACGTGTCTCCGTAGAGCTGCGATTTCGTTATTGATTGGAGGATGGGACGACTTGAGTGCGATCGATTTTCCCACGCCCATTGGATACTTGGCCTAGGGTGGCGTATATGAGAGCAATGATTCGAAGTGAATGCATCCTATTACGACGTTTCTCAGTAGGCCACTAAAGAGAACAAGAAGCAACAGCTGTGGGTTTGATATATTAGATCAGCGCCCTGTCGCCCGACAGTGAATATTAGCCGACTGCAGCGAATAGTACTCTGGAGATTTGTAGATGGTGCGTTGTTGGCCAAGTTTATTGGACTCATCTTAACAAACCATCCAAATGCCACCAACAGCAGTCCCATATTCGGTACTCGGGAAGAAGCAGGATTTATCCATTACCCCGCCATTTAGTCAGAGTTTATTAGGCTGGTAAAATTGGTTTCGGGGTATCATTGCAACGACAACTGGGGTGGGGAAAATATCCAAAGACAGTAACCATCGTACCACACATCCATACATTGCCTTCTAGCGAGAATATAACCGGCCCGGATACAAGACCAAACATGCGACTATGAAAGAAAGCAATCTAGATGAATAATCTACATCTTATACTCACTAGCTATGGGTCAGTATCATGTGACATCTATTCACGTATTGGGTAGTATGTCACCATTAAATTGTGTAATGTCAGGGTAAAACAGAAGTGGATTCAAGGAGATGAGACGCAATGAATTGGGCTAGGAGGAATGAACAGAGCACTAGAAATTCCCTCCCAGTATCTTGGTTCTATTTCTATGTACTATTTAATCTCAATTGTAAGGTGACTTCGAGCCCTGAGTTCATGTCCGTATTTAAACATGACAAATGGGATCAAACTCAGTACAGTACCAAATAGTGCCAGAATCAAACCGGCGTACTGGCTTCCAACATTGTTGAAGAATGCGTTCGCGAACAATGGTGTTACCGCACCAAGAGTATTCCTCATGAGTCCTTGCCCTGCAATAGCAGACGACGAGCTCGTGCCATAGCAATCGGCTGTGTAACTGTATGTGCTCTCAAAGACGAAGTAGACGCCGAATGCGATGGGAGCCAACCCGATAGCCGGACCGACCCACGAGAGGAAAGAATACTGCGTGAAGCTATAGATGAACAAGCCGATCGGAAGAAATACAGCGCCAAACATGGCGCCATAAAGACGTGCCTCTGGGGTCACATGGACGTGGGGGTCTTTGACGAGTCGATCAAATTTGCGCATTTGAAGGTGGTGCGCTAGCCATCCGAGGGTTGTACCAATACATAGAGAGATGTAGGGAAGGCCACTCACGCCCTCGGACCATCCGTGGTTCTCGTTAAATGTGATTGGAATAACGGAAAGAAAAAGAAAGACGACGGCCCAGCAGAAGGCAATCCAAAGACCAAAGGCAAAGACAACAGGCTCGGTGACCAACATGTGAATGGCTTTTACCGAGCTCGCCTTCAACATCGATTGAAGACTAGGGGTGAGAATGTCACTCGCCGACACGTAGCGCTCATCGCCCGTAGCCTTGCGAAGAGCCTTGGCGCGTTTATGGAGCGTGACTCCTCCACGGGTTTCAGGGAAGAAGAGAAAGATGACGATGAGCAGTGGGACGTTTGCAAGTCCCTGAATGCCTTGAATCCACCGCCATCCAATCGACTCATCGATAAATCCGGCATAAATTGGGGCAGCAACAGTTCCAAAGATGGCAACAAAGCTGAACATGGCCATGGGGCGGCTCCGCTGGTGAGGTTCATACATGTCGTCAAATGTACCGCCCACTAGAATTGTCCCTACACAGCCAAAGAGACCAAGCAGTAGGCGGAGGCCAATTATAGTTTCAATGTTCTTTGCCAATGCCAGCCCGATGAACAGTAGGGAGAAGCAGAGGAATGAGCTTGCGTAGACCACCTTGCGACCAACTAGCTCACAAAATGGGGCCAAGACCATGGGCGCGATTGCGCAGCTAATGTTGAAGGTAAAGAGACCCAGCTGACCTTGGATATTGGAAGCACCAAGATCTGCGACCATGCTGTTAATGCCGGAACTATATGCTGTCGTTGCAAGTCCAATGAAGAGTGTCATCATATTGAGCATTGTTGAAATCGCTCGCTTGCGCCATGGGTTCCAATTGAACGGGTTTTCCGGGTCGCCGACGGCAAAGCCAAGAACAATATATTCTTTGCCCTTTTCGGTGATGATATCCGTGAGCGTAAGAGGCATGTCGATGTCAACGGTAGTTATAGGGCCGCAATCAGGGTCTACATCTTCGTTGCTGCTATCGATGTATTTCCCACCCACAACACGTCCAGCCCTGGATCTGGGTTTCTCCTCCTCCTTCGATTCATCAGTTGCTTCAGGGTCAGAGACTTCTTCGATACTATGTGCCCTTGACGGGTTGGTCTCTGAATTTCGTCTGGATGCATGGTACGTCGAGTTTGCCCTTGAGTTGGCAAAGAAGCTGGTTGGCCGAGTGGCAGAGGGCGAGCCTACGGGGGAAGTTGGCCTCGATGACGGCGCGGAGAAGGATGGAAGATAATTCGACATTGGGAAGCTGGGTTGTCTCGAAAGATGTTTGTTGAAACCATTGAAAATTAATCACGTACAACGTAATGGATATGTACGATTTGGCCCCAGTCACAATGATGACGTATCCGTCACAGACAACATAGTATTCCTCATCTTCTCTCCCTGCTTCCAAGCATGCCTGTGTGGAACCGCTACATACGGTCCACTTTATCGCCATGAAGCCGCCGATATCTGTGGGTCACAGCTCCTGATAACGGGTCAGGGTGTTTTGGAGCCTGGGTGTCTGTCTTCTGCCTTGGTTGTTAATAGGCATCGATGGAAATTAATACAAATGACCGAGTTTTGGGAACTAGCAACTACGATGGCCGATGTCTGCATTCATGTCTTACTCGGGAAGAATATAGGTAGCGCCATAGTGCTGAACATGGTGTATTATCAAATTTCGGTCGGAATTCGGTGTAAAACTCTCCACAATAAACGGATTGTGGAAGCAACCAGCGGGTCCGCAGCCAGTATGACGTTGCAGAGCCGCAAAACTTGTTGGCACTTGAAGCTCCGGCCGTACCGATCGCCTCACCGAAACAATGACCATCCGTCTTCTCCAACTAAAAATGAAACGGATCACACGCTAAAACTTTCGACCTTGACTAAACTTCACCTTAGGATGAGGTTCATTGTGTCTGAATCTCCATACATGTGGAGTCTGCTTGCCTCATGTACCACGGCCTTGATGATGAATGATTGGGCTTGCCATAGACCCAGTGGAAACCCAACAACTCACGTAACGATGACGTTGCCATTCAGATTTCAGTCTGTACTGGTCAATGAAGACGCAGAAATGAAAAAGGGAGCACACTCATTCTCGTTGCTAAAGTTTAACGTCGCCGCAAGAGGAAAAGAGTAGACAGGCGCTCTGACCATCGACGCCTTTACCGAGCCAAAATGACGTGTAGGGTATCTTTGGTGTGAGTGGGTGGTTGGATGAGGTTTTTAGACCCCCAAGCCCCTACCAGGACAAAGTTTTTGATTACAATGCAGAATTCTGGATTTGGATCTCTGGTAGATGACCATGTGTGAGTTAATTTGGTTGCACTTCACATGTAGGCAGACCAGTCTTTTTTTTAGGGGGGGGTTTGGTGGGTTTTTGGGGGTTTTTCAAAGAAACGATACTTAATATGTGGTGTTGGAAAATCTTGACCAAAAAGGGACTGACAAAGGTGGGTGAGCAAGTGAAGTCTAGTGCACAATACTTGGGCACTTTCAGGTCAACCAGTCAAGATTATAGATTGGCCCTTAAGTTCACTGTCGGTAAAAGACCATGATGGAATGATGCCCGTGATTCCAGTGACAGTCGCATCTGTGTCAACTTGGCATTTGCACCGGTCTTGGAACCTCAGCTCCACAAGCCACGGCATGTGGCAGTCGTGTGTCCACCTTGGTCATTCAGTGTAATGTATGATGGCGGTTCTAGTTGATTTCCCAATGTCACTCGGACCGTCTGGTAACACTCTCCGTCTTGGACGCAGCCATCACCACTACAAACATAACTCTCTACTTGATTGCAGAGACAGAAGACAATACGAGTTAAACGACGGAGGCGGGGACATTTATTCACTACGACTGCTGTGAGACCAGTCCAGTGAGCGCTCTTAGCTCCGAGGGCGCAAGGTTCAGAGTGATCATCATTTAACACTGTCTTATTCAAGCGAGAATGAGGCCTGGTGTATCGGAGTTACCTACGGACTGTAGGTTTTGGCAATAAGACTGGGGATGGCGGCAGTGTACCCCCCTGAACTCATCATTTGAGATGAGTTCTCCTCTCACCAACCTTGGCGCCAAGAAGGTCCTTCCTCGGTTAATTCCTCATTTAGTTTAGCCAACATGAGATATACCGTGATGCGAGGACGAGCTGAAAAGCAACAGTCTGGGCTATAATGGCTCAAATCTTTCGAAAAATGCCGAGTGCATCGTCTGTGTCCTTGTGGGGCTGCTCGCTAAGGCAAATGCTTCCTTCGCATGATCAAGAGCGCCATGCTTTCACCAGAGGCGATTTAGGCCTGGGATATGGGCCGTGGGCACGGCTTGCAAGCAGAGGCTGCGCCGCAACCATGTACAAAATATGCCTGGCCTTTTATTTGTCTAATACAAGCTTTGGACAGCTACAGGGGCAAAGATTGCGTTCTGCCCTGATTTGTCCATTTCCCCATGCGTCACATTTAAACGAAACAGACCATCTTTGAGCAGTGATTCAACCGCCACTCGGTATAGAGAAAGCCTTCCCGTATATTACTATTCTAGGCTGATTGGACGATATCATCGTGTCAAATTAGCCTTTATTCAGCCCTAGCCACGAAGGTTATGCTTACAAGGCTAAGTTGTAATACCCACATTAGATCGAGCTAGAGGTATCGCATCCTTCAAACTGGGATAGACCTGGTGCAACAGGTCTAATGCAGCAGGGAAAGTGACTATCATGATAGTCTCAATATTTCACCACTGCAATGACTGCATTGATTGTAAGCAATTAATTTCACTAAGGATCAAGCATACTTCGCCATGATGGCCTGTACCTTGGATGGTCATGGGCACAGCGATGAATATATAAAGGGTGTTTTTCCTGCCATCTGTATATGGCTTCAATCTACTATCTACACCGAACTCTCTTGTCATTCCTTAGCTCACTGAGCGATGATTTCATTCATTGCCTTTCATCAAATTTCTCAGTCACTCTCTAACTCTCAATTTTCAACGATGAAGTCATCAGTCACTCTTTTATCATTCGCCCTCTTGGCGCACGCTCGGCCAATCTCCAACAAACGAGATGACCCTTTTCAAGATAGGGAAAAATTCTGCAAAGGTTGGAATCTTTCAACGCCGGAAGGTGTCGATGAACTTTGGGAGTAGACAGGTTCAGGTGCACAACTTGAAATGTTCATCCAGAGCCAGTGGGGTATGTCCTTTTTCCTTTTTTTACATTAAAAAAGATTCCTCTACTCATTTGAAGAATTGAGAAATTAGTACAAAATAGGCAGTGCCAATCATGAACAGAACACCAGAATCATTGGCTTTTGAACGTCGAGGATTAACTCTTGAATGGTACCTCGAGCAAGTCCGAGGCTTCGGGCTGTGGCACCGTTAGCAGCGACGAATGTAACCCAATGGGTGGGATAAGTTGTAACGATTATTTAGATAGAGATTTGCTATTTGCCGCAACAGCTATTGCTATTTGGCTCAACAACCCCGGAACAACTAATATTCCGATAGAAATCCCTGTCTAAACCTAGCAAAAAGTAGCTCCACAAACAAACTTCAACCTTTTATCAATATCGCGTAACGCGTCATAATAACAGCTACAATAGCAACTGCAATGGTGACTGTAATGGTGACTGCAATGGTGATTGTAATGGTGATTGCAAAGGTAATTGGCTGGGGCCTATTAGGCTAGCTGTTTTTGGATAAAAATGGTATATTTAGGAGGGAAAAGAGATATGTTGAAATTCTGGGAGAAATTTTGGGCTTCACGTGACTTTGTTGAGCCAAATAGCAATAGCTGTTGTGGCAAATATCAAGACTCTTTAGATATACTTGTTGGTACTCCTCTGGCTCAGGATGCGTACTTGATCTTCCAGGCTGCCAAGGGTGCGCATAACAAATTCCGCCGAATGAAGAGTCAGCTTGTCGACGAGACTCTTCTCCAGGGATTGAAGATTAATTGCATGATCTCGGATTTCGGGGGTGACGAAACTGACTCCAAAAATATCATTTCCTGGCTTCCAACTGCCTGCTCAATGGGCGGCATACTTGGAGGGCTTGTGCCAGGAGCTGTATGTTGTCTCCTTATCGAGATGTTTACACCACTAACATGAAGTTTTGTTTAGGGCACTGCTATTGAGGCGGGATTCGGCATTTTAGGCGCCGTTTTCTCTGGTCTTGCCAACGTGGAAGAGGGCGATGACAGTGTCGACCAAGGAACTACCTCAAACGCTCTTTCCGATTCCTTCATAGCAGCCAGCGATCGGCTGGAGACAATTCTCCGAATTACTATGGGTAGTAGCACTAGCAATGATGACTACATTTCCTTGCCCGCTCCCAAGTAGGACACATACGAAACCAAAATTGCCAAGTTCTTCAACGGTGGCTGGATCATCACGAATAACGATGCGGCGGCTGTCGGCGGGCTCATAGATACCATGTCGAACAACCAGAGATTAAAGGTGGCCAGCAACATCATGAAGGAGGCAAATCTCTCTATCTTGTCACCGGCAATAGTGATAGCGTTCGCTCGCGTGAGGATTGCAGTTATGTAACTAGCGCTAAAGGACAGTTAAGAATACTGCTTTTATATTGCAATAGGCTGTTATATGATTAGTTATAGCAGCCCCACAATGAAACCCTGCTCTATTGTGTTCTTAACCCATAATATATAAACCCCTATTCATAGAAAAAAATAAGGCTCTTTTAATACTCCCTTCTACTACTAAATATAACCAAATAGCACTATATAATTGTAAGGAGTCGGGTGGTGTGCCAAGCCTTGCAATAACCCTTCTAGCCGTTAGGCTAAAAAGATCAATCAATTTAGTTAGCTTCGCTACACTAAATCGCACTATATAATAGCTTATAGGGATATAGGGCCCGCTGGGCCCTACGCGCCCGGTCGTCCTCTTATAATTATCCCCCCTTCTAATAGCCTAGTCCCTAGGCATTATATTAGCCTTTAGGCCTACCTGCTGCTGGAGCCTAGCTATAGTATAGATTATAGGTCTTATTGCTTAATATAGGTCTTACTGCTAAATAGGGCTTATTACCTAATAGGTCTTATTGCTTAATAGTATTATTAGCTCTTTGAAGAGTTACTATAGTTTATTATTATTAATTTCTAAAGGAATAGCTAGTTTAGTAGCCTATGCTTATATAAGCTTATTTCTTTAGACTTTGCCCTTTATAAGCTTAGCTTAATATAGTTATAGACCTAGGATTTAAATCTATAGCTTTTATATAGTTAGATTTATAGTTATAATTAAATAATTATAAGGAGTTAGGTAATATATTAAGCTTTATAATAATTTTATTAATTATTAGGCTAAAAAGATTAATTAATTTAATTAGTTTTATTATATTAAATTATATTATATAATAGCTTATAGGGATATAGGGCTTACTAGGCTCTATATACCTAGTTATCCTCTTATAATAATAATTATAAGCCTAAGTAATATTATATTTTAGTAACTTTTATTATACTAATTATATTAATAAAAAATAATATATTTTTATTTTATAGAATTCTCTTTCTTTATAAAATTATATATAAAAAAGCCTTATTATAGCTCTCTTTATTACTCTAAATATAATAATAATAAGTAATAGCTTACCCTTAGTTATTAAACTTTAAATATTTAAATAATAGATTAATTAGATAATTACTTTAAAATACTATATACTCTTTCTATATCTTTAGAATAAGATTAATTCTAATAAAAAAGAAAAATCCTCTAATAAAATACTATAAATTAAATTTCTATCTTTCTAAGAGCTCTAAGAGTAAATAATTAATAAAAAAGAAGCTTAAAATATTTATATTTAGTTAAAATATAAGTAAAAGGCTTAACTATGCAATTCTAGGAGTAAATATAATTAATATTTAAATAACTATAGTATTAGTCTCTTTTTACTATAACTAATAAAATAATTAACTTTATATATTTTATAATCTTAATATCCTTTTAATATTAGAAATAGTAAATTCTATTAGATCTATCCTAATATAAAAGATAGCTTCCTTATTATACTAAGATTAATATATTTTAGCTTACTTTTAATATTATTAAAAATAATTAAATCTAAATTATATTTTAAATATTAAATTTTTTATAATCTCTTATATTTATTTACTATAAAATATATTAATAATAAGCTTTATATTAAATACCCTTTTAATTTAGTTAAATACTTTAAATAAATTCTTTTTTAATATAAGCTATTTATATTATTTAAGATTAAAATTATTAATTTTATATTATTTTAAAAGATAAATATTATTAATTTTAAGCTTTAATTATTTTAAAAAAATAATATTAATATTAATAATAAATATTTTATTTAAAAAAATATATAAAGATTAATAAAATAATAAATAAGTATATTTTAGGTAAATTTAAGAATATAAAGCTAGAAAAAGAAAGGTTTTTAGAAAATATTAATAATAATTAGTATAATTAGTAGCTAGAAAGGACTATAGATATTATAAGGTTTATTAAGAATTATAATAATAGAAGTAGGGCTAAAAAGAAATATAGAGATTACTAATAAATATTATATAAAATAGTCTAAAAAGTTAAGGAAAATTGGTAGTCTAGGCTAGATTTTAAATATCTAGGAAATTAAAAGTGTGTTTATTTATAATTATTAAATCTAGTTTATAATTAATAAAATCGGTTTATAATTATATAAGCTTAAAATATAGTAAATAAAGATCTTATTAATATAAAAGTCTTTAATAGATTTCTTATTAAGAATAAATAACTTAAAGGGAAAAAGAAAAAAAGATAGTAAAAGCTTTAAAATAAAGACTTATTAAGATCCTAGATTATATAGATAGTTTTATAGGAATAATATAAACTAGTAATCTCTAAATTAAGTAAAGCTAATATAAAAAAGGCTAAATTAAGTAAGAAAAAGGTATTTTAAAGCTTTATAGAAAAGATTAAAAAGGATTATAATAATAATAATAATAATAATAAAAATATATTAGAATTTATTTTAAGATAGCTAATTAAAGCTATTAAGTCTATTATAAACCTTACTAAGAAGAATATATTTAATAAAATTAAAAGGCTTTATTAAGTATTACTTATTAATATAGCTAAAGTTAATATTAAAATAGAAATATAGTTTATAAACTAAAATAAGCTTTATATATATAATAAAATATATAATATATCTAAGGTAAAGAATATAATAATTATTAAAGAGTTTATAAGTATAATAAGTATATAAATAACTCTAAATTAAATAAAATATTATCTTAAGAAAATAGTAAAAAAGGAGTATAAATTAAAATAAGTAGGCTTATTAATAAGCTATAAAGATATATTCCTAGTTATTATAAAGTAAAAGAGAGACTATAAGAATAATAATATATTTTTAATATTTAGTATAAAGTCTAATAAATAATCTATAAAGAAAAAGTAAATATACCCTTATAAATATAATCCTAATTATTATTTCTAGTTACTTAATTAATATATAATTCTTAAAAATATAATTATAAGAGCTATTAAGTAATTATTAAAGAATATATTAAAACTAACTTAAGCTACTTAAATATATATAAAGCTTTAATAATCTTATTAAAAGTAATTATAAGAATAATTAATAGCTAAAGGGTAAAATATAAATATAGATTCTTAGAATATAGCTTTAAATAGCTTTCCTATAAATATCTTATATATAATTCTTAATTCTAATTAAATATATTATTTAGAAAAAATAACTTAAATCTATACTATAATAAAAATATAGATTTATATACTTATAAGAAGTATACTAATAGATACCTATAGTACTATTTACCTAATAAATAATAAAATATTATTAATATTAAATTTATTTACTTTAATAAAGGGAAAATATATTAAGATAAGTACTATTTAATTTCTTATTATTAGAAAAAATACTTATATAATTAAGAATATATTTAATAGGCTAAGTAGTAATTACTTAATTAACTTAATATTTAAGGATATAGTAATAAATAAGGGTTTTTATACTAATATTATCTTTAAGACCCTTCTAAGGAAAATAAATATATAATATTATAACTTAAATTACTTTATATATTATAAAATAATAAAATAAAGTATTATTTTATTAAAAATAATTAAAAAATATAATATTATCTTACTTAAATATAAGTATATTTCCTTTTATTCTTTATTTATTTAAATAATATTTTATAATATTATTCTAAGTAATAATATAAATATATAAATACTTATTAAAGTAAAAGTCCTAAGTAAGTAAAGCTTAATTTACTAATAAAGACTAATAAAAGACCCCCTAAGACCTAGAGTAAATATAAATAAGCTATAATATATATAAGTAAGGTACTTAGTACCTTAAGTGCTATAAGTACTTATAATATATACTTAGAATATATAAATTAAGGGAATATTAAGGAAAAAATATAAAATCTATTCTATAATATATATAAAGTAAATTATATTATATTAATCCCTAATATATTACTTATCTTAGCTATTTTAGTATATATAATAGGACTTATAAGATTACCCTATTAGATTTAATAGGATAAGTTAATTACTAATTATTAAAGATAAATTTAGTAGCTATTTATATACTTATCTAATACTAAATAAATTAAGGAATATAATATTTAATAAGCTATTTTAGTTTAAATATTAGGTAAAAAGATAGTTTATACTAGCTATATATATTATATATTTAAATAATAAATATATTATTATAAGTATTAATAGATATATAAACTATAAGATTTAAGTATATAATAAAAGTATAATAGTAGAGCTTATACCTCTAATAATATATAAACTTAATAGCAAGATTAAATATACTAATTAAGATACTATAAATAAGTTAAATATAATACTTAATAAAGCAAAGCTCCTACATAATATATAGTCTAAGAGTATATAAATAGCTATATATCTACTTAATATAATTCCTCTATAGAGATATAATTAGATATCTTTAATAGAAGTACTTAAAAACTAATTTAGGCATAAAGCTCTATTACTAATAAAGAAGCCTATAATATACTTAAGACCTAATTAGAGTAATATATATATATATAAATACTATACCTATTTACTATCTTATAAAAAAGAGAATAAAAGAGAGAAAAGAAAGATAAAAGTAAGCCCTAAAGGGTATATTAGATACTTAGTAGGCTATAAAGCTAGCAATATATATTAAATATAGATCCCTTAACTTATTAAGATTATTAAGACTTATAATATATAATTTAATAAGTATATTTTTTATAAAAAGCAAAAGAAATATACTAAAAAGCTTATAATAATCTAATTAATAGATTAAATATTTTAATTTAAAGAAAAAGAGCTATATAAGGAGTAATATAATAAACCTATTTAAGTAATTAAACTAATAGGTTTAAACTTAAAGGTAAAAATACCTAAGAATACTAATCTTATAAAATAAAGTATATAAAAAAATACTAAATATATACTAAATTAAGTATTAATTAGACTTTAAATACTAAAAAATACCCTAGAGCTATAAAATATATAAATAATAAGAATAGTAAAAACTTAGCTAAGTATAGACCTAATATAATAAATAAGTAAGTTAATAGAAATAAGTATTATAAATAAATAGCTAGGAGAAATAAGGTTAAGTTTAAGGGTATATTCTATAAAAGAGATTAGTTAATAAAACCTAGAGCTAGAGTAAGACTAATAATTAATAAAGAATAAAGGAGTAATTAAAAAGAGTATGAAATTTATATTAAGCCCTAAAGAGCTCTTAATAAAAATAATAATTAAATCTTCTTTATAACTAAAGTCTAGGTCTATATATAATTAAGGAAGAGGCCAAGATAGAAAATATATAAGTATAGTAATATATATTAGTAAATATATAAAAGAAAGTAATATTCTTATAAGTATAGTATATAAAGATTAAGAGATTAATACTTAAATACTAAAAAAGGATTTAATAGTAAACTTCTTTATAATTAATTATTATAATAAAAATAATTATAATCTTAAAAGTATTTAAATAATATTTATAGTAATTATAAGAACTATAAAATAAAATTATATAATATATCTTAGTATAATACCCTATAAATAGAAAGTATATAAAGATAATCTAATTAAACCTTTAAATAATTAGAAAAAACTATATATATACCTATTATATAAGTAATTATTAAAAGCAATATATACTAAAATATAAAAGCTAATTAAGAAAGGTATATAAAGAGAAATAAAGTAATTAAAGGCTAGGATTAAACTATTACTAATTAAGTAAGTATTTATATATAAGTTTAATTAAGATAAATACCTTAAGTATTATAAGGCTAGGTTATATATATATAAAGACCTATAATAAAACTTTATAATTAAAAGTACCTATATAATAATACTTATAATATATTTATTTTATATAATAATAACTCTAGCTACCTAATTTAACCTTAAAATAAAATAACTTAATATAATTAATATATTTATTAATACTTTAAAGGAAATATTAGGCAATCTAATAACCTATAATCTATCTAATAGTTTTAAGTAACTAGGAATATATATAGAGCTTAAATAAGCACTATATAGGCTAAGGAACTTACTATAACTCTAGTTTAAAGAGTTTTTATTTACCTTAATAAAGCTAGAGCTAGAGATAAATAAGAAGGAGCCTTATTTATTTTATATAAAAG
>PGGA01000002.1:4289482-4304967 GCA_004380915.1 Calonectria pseudonaviculata
TAATATATAAATTAATTAATAAAGGTAATATATAATAATTCCTTAGTATTAAAATTATTAGGGATTATATAAAGTATAAGATCTATTTAAATTATAATTTATATATTAAGAAAATAATAATTTATTATAATTTAAATACTATAAATATATACCTAATTATACTAATTCTAATTATATTATTTAAAAATAGAACTAATTAGGCTATTATTTAGGAAATAAAAATCTATTAAGGAAAAATTAATTTATTACTATATATAATAATAATAATATAATTAAATATTATCTTTATAATATTTATACTATCCTAGTTTCTTATTAGTCTAAGTAAATTTTATTAATAAGTAATAGACTAAGCTATTTACTATTTATATTTTATATAGAAACTAATAATTTAATATAATTTAAGCACTAAAATATAAATTATAATAATTACTAATAATACCTTTTTTATTAATAATACTAATATAAGGAAATTATTATATAATTATTTAATTAATCTATTTAGTAGTCTAATTATATAAAAAGTAATATAATAAGCTATAATTATAATATTAATAATTAAAGCTAAATTAATTACTTTAAAATATATAATAAAGAAGACTATAGGTCTAAAGTACCTATTTAAGAAAATAAGCTTTAATTCTAAGTTAAATTAAAATATTTATTATAATAATATTTAAACTATCTATCTAATAATTAAGAATAGCATAAGAATTACTACTAAACTATACTATATAAATATTATAAACCTTTAATTATACTAAGAGTACTAAAAGAGCTTTTTTAAGATATTTTACTTATTTATAATAAATATATTAGCTAATAAATTAATAAAAGCACTTTTAAGGTAATACTTTAAGTAGTTTAAAGCTATATTTAATATAAATAATATTATAAAATTAAAATAATTAAATAAGTAAAGGAAAATATAGTTTTATTTAGAGTATAAAGGCTTATAAGTCTAGCCTATAAAAATTTATTAAATTAATTAAACTTTTAAACTAAGCATACTAAAGCTATAGGCTAGCTAGCCTAAATTACTATTAAATTAATTACCTTACTAAGCAAAGCTTAGGTATATAAATAATACTCCTCTAAAGAGCTAGCAAAAGAAGGGGGAAAAGTAATACCCTATATAACTAGCTTAGCCTAGTTCTAATTAAATACTATGTTAAGCTTATTTAATAGTTTAAGGTATAAATATAAAGACTTTTTTACTTAGCTAACTATTTACTTATATAATTAATATAATAAAAAAATAATTAATTTAATACTTATTTACTTATTTATTATTATTACTAAATACTCTAATAAGATAATAAATAAAGAAAATAAAAATATAATAATTAGATAATATATTAATAATTAAGCAATTAATTAATAAAAATAAAGCTATATATTAAATAATATAAGTATAATTATTTATATAATAAGTAATATAATATTTAAAATACCTAAGAATTTAATTATAAAACTTTAGCTTACCCTTTTTAATAATAACTAACTATAAATAATTTTTATAAGGAAAATTAAATAATACTTTTATAAAGTAAAGTATATTATAAGCTAAAAAGGGAGAATATATTACTTTCTAAGTAATAATAATAATAACTAAGGTATTATCTATAATAACCTATTATAAAGTATTAGCTTAATAATAAGCCTCTAGATTATTAATAGAAAATAAAGGGCAAGGGCTAAGATAGTACAAAGAAAGATATTTCTAATATTTATAAATTAGTAAATAGTTCCTCTAAAAGTGCCTAAAAGGATAATTTATATATAGGCAAGAAATAGGCATAGGCAAGCTAGCCTTATTAGGCTTAGAGGCCTCTATAATAATAATATAATAAATAATAATAAGCTATTTAAAATATTAATAAATTATAAAATAATATACTAAAGTACTATAAGTAAAGGAAAAAGGCTTTATATTATAATATATAATAAAATAAGAAAAGAAAAAAAAGGAATTAATAATATTAATAATAAGAAATAAAGATAATTAAATTATTAATAGAGCAAAGGGAGATATTTATAGAGCTTTAGAAATAAGGTAAAAATAAAATCTTAGCTTTAATTTATATTTATAATAAATAAATATTCTATTTATTAATTATTTATATTTAAAAGGTATTATTTAAGGGTATTTAAAGTATTTAATAAGGCTATTATTACTATTATTAAATAGGGAATATATTATAATAAGCTATTATATAATTAGTTATAGTAGCCTTATAATAAAACCCTACTCTATTATATTCTTAACCTATAATATATAAACCCCTATTTATAGAAAAAAATAAGGCTCTTTTAATACTCCCTTCCACTGCTAAATGTGACCAAATAGTGCTATGCAACATTTTAACTTATAAATCACTCTGAAAACTAGACTGAGGACGAGTGGACCGAGGCTGGTGAGGGCATCTACTCGACCATGGCCAAATATGGGCTTGGTAACTAGGAGACACTTTACCGTGCCATTATTAACTGTGCTCTCAATGGTGGAGACTAAGCTACGATTGATACGACTAGCCTGAACTGGAGAGAACTTCAAATGTGCTTCTTCAATCTTCCTGCCGTTTTTATTAAGACTACTACCATCTGGTCGTGTGAGACTGACATCTGTGAGTCCACTTTATCATCGGATCTTGAATAAGCGCAACGACAAGGACTGTATCCAACCCACGGATGGCTCGTCTTGCCTGAATTATAATAGGGGAAACTAAGGACAATTCAAGTGTCAATTACAAGCACTTTCTTTTATATAGATTTTACCTAATTTTGAACTAAATACTAAATCTATTATTAGCACATTACAATACGACTCTGTTAGGCCTTTTGTTTAGATGTAATCATGTTGAGGTAAGGGTTCTTATTTCTAGAAGTAGATGTAATTAAACGCGATAAATTCTTAAAAATAGAGTTATATGTAAAAGTTGTAAAGGACTGGCCCTAGGGCTACTGCTACTAGGCGTTAATAATAATATTTATTAACTTAATAAGCTATAGTTCTACTTCTATCTTACTATTCTATATATCCCCTTTCTTTGATAGGTCTAAGAGTAGAGTTTTTCCTTAAGTAAGGTTCTTATTATTATTTCCCTTCTTTAGTTAGCTTAGGCAAAGCTTAAGCTTTTTATATATTTTTCTTTTCTTAGTTTATTATACTTTAGTATTTATTATTTATAATATTTATATTTATTATATAATAGTATAATCTTTATTATAGATTTAAGGTATATATTAGTCTTAAAAATGGGTTTTTTTTTTAAAAAAGAAATCCTTTTAATTACTTAATTTAACCTATAAATAGGATATCTCTTTATATAGTATTTTTTGCTTATTTTATAAGGAGTAGTAGGAGCTTTTTATTATAATTATTCTAGTTATAATTATTTGCCTATAAGAACCCTAGTAGGGAAAAATAACTAGTTATAATAACTCTTTTATCTATTCCCTGGGCCGGGGGCTGGTGCAGGGAATTAAACCCTGGTCTCTATGAAAAACACAGCGCGCTGACCACTGTACTATACTACCTTAGTCTTAATATAGACTTATTATATATTAGCTTATTTTTAGTTTATATTATAATTATCTTATAATTATTATAGATATATTACTTTCTTATTATATATATTTACCTTGCCCTTTTTCTTATTATTTCTTTCTCTTTTTCCTTTTTATTGCTTTTTTTATATTATAGCCCTTTTTTTTATTTATTATATAAGCTCTTATTATCTTCTTCTTCTTTCTATACTAATATTCCTTTGCCAATAAGATATTATTCTCTTATAATCTTTTTATTTACTAATTATATATATAGTATTTACTATTACTAGGGCTCTTATACTCCTTTCTCTTCTTGCTAATAATAGTTATAATAGTGATTATAATAATAAGATTATTTATATAAGTAGTTTTTATACTTTTTATTTTCTTATTTAATCTTAGTTATAGAAATATAAATAGGCCCTTAGGTTTTACTTAATCTTTAGTAATTTTAATAATAAAAATAACCTACCCCTATAGGGGTAAGTCCCAGGGGTTTATAATATAAACTAGCCAAGGTTATAATAAGGGTCTTTAGTAGCTACTAAGGGGTTCTTTAGTAATAGTTTTATTAATATCTAATCTTCTCTTTTAACCTTACTTAGGTAAGGTTATAGTATATCTACCTTAGCTAGGAGTTATATAGAAAGCTATATAACTACCTTATAGGGTATTATTCCTTTAATTATGCTAATAAACTAATATTAGACTCTTTCTCTTTTTATAGGAATAATATATACTTTTCCTATAAATTTTAATAATTAAGTTATAATATTATTCTTTTTTTCCTTTTTTTTATTTCTCTTTTAATTTTATATATTAGGTATAAGCTTATTATTTATTTTTATATAATTTAATTTTCTATGTAAATTATTATATTATTATTATTAATAAATTGCTTTAGTATTTAATTAGGGATTTTTATATAAATATATTAATTAAATTATTTTTTTTATTAATTTATCTAATTTTATATAATTCTTATTATTTATATAATTATTATAAAGCTATTATATTAATTATTAAGTATTTCTTTTTTATTATTCCTAGCTTTATAAAGTACTTATAAAGTAAATAAGAATTTATATATATAATTATAAGAATATAAAGTATTTCTAGTTAATTAGTAATCTAATTAAGGGTTATAGAAATTATATAAATAATATCTATACCTATAATTATACTATAGATCTTTAATATTAGTATATTTTAGATTATTTTTTTATATTTAATTAAGCTATAATAAATAATATTTCTATTTATTCTAAATATTTTATTATTTAATTATTTATTAATAAGAATTATAATAAACTTAAATTATAAAGAAAGATTAATATTATTTATAAATATATTATTAATAAATATAAATAGCTTTATTATTAAGAGATTAAATAGAATAAATATAAATCTATAGTTAAGGTTTTCTTATTATTACTTAAGGTACTTATTTAAGGCTTTAATTTTTATATTATTATGCTCTTAGAATTATACTATAGTAAAAAGATTATAATATACCTTTGGTTAGTAAATTATAACAATATATACTTCTTATATTTATTATTTTATATATTACTACTTAGTAGCCTTTAGGTTTTTAATTTTAATTAGTATAATCTTCTTATTTTATTATTTTTATTATATTATAATATTATTAATTTTTAATAAAGTAATAATTATATTATTAAATATAAATAATTTTTTAATTATTAGTATTTCTTAGGATTTAGCTTTAAAAGTAGCTTTTATAAGCTTTTTTTTCTTTAGCTTTAGAAATACTTAGTTTAATATATTAATTATATTATTTATTTATATTCTAATAATTATAAAGCTAGGGTTTTTTTATAATAATATTAATAAGTATAGGTTAAAGGTAAATATAATTATCTAAAGCTTCTTTAAATAATACTTATTATATATTACTTATTAATAATTTTCTGCTTTTAGTATTTTATAAAGTAATATAATTATTTTTATAATTATATTCTTTGGATATTTATATTAAATACTTATTAGAAAGTATATAAGGATTATATAATTTAGTTTTATCTTTAATTATATATAAGCCTATATAATATCTTAGAGCTAAAGTATAATACCTTTTTTAATTAAGAATAATATTATTATTAGAATTAATCTCTAATTATATCTCTAAATTATAAATAATTATATAAGAATTACCTTCTTACTTTTATTAATATAGCTTTAAATAACTAAGTATAATTTCTTATATAATAATTTAATATTCTTATTTTTTACTTTATTTATAATATCTAATTTAAAGATTCTAATTTTATTATATATATTCTTATTAAATAGAATAAACTTAAATATATTATATTAGATTAATCTTTTAATCTCCTTTATAGTTAATACCTTAAATAATAATTTAAGTATTATAATAATTTTCTTTTTATAGAATTTAAGTATAAATTTAAGATTAGACTTCTTTTTTATTAAAATAAATATTTTAATATATTTAATTTTATTTTTAAATTAATTAATTAGATTTATATTAATTATAATAAAATTCTTTTATAATTATTTTTTACCTCTCTTTAGGATTAATTATATTATAATAATATTAATAATATTCTTTTAAGATTATTCTTTTCTTTTTTTCTCTATTAGTACTAAAGGATAAGATTTATAGGCAAAGTTCTTATTATCTTTTTATTTACTTTCCTTAGATTATTTACTTAATATCTCTTAAGGAGCTTTTTTATTATTAGGATCTTTAAGAAATAGTTTAATAGCTATTAATTAAAATTTAGAAGGTCTATAGGTATTATTAATAATATAGATTTCTTCTTTAATTATAATAAGTATATATAATTCTATTTATTTTACTTTCTCTTAATATATATAAACCTATAATAATATTAAAAGATTTAGAATAATAGAAATATTAAGGCTATTATATATAGTAAGATTATTAATAATTTGCCTTTAAATATAAATCTTATATATCTTTATTATTATTTTTTAGATTATTTTAGTATATTTTATTATATTTAGTAAGAGTTTAGAGTTCTTTATTATTTATAGGTTTAATCTAAATACTAAGAATATAGGTATAAGGCTATTTAAGCTAATAATATTATTAATAGCTTTTATTACTATCTAAAGAGCTTTCTTTGCTTTTATAGATAAATCCTTTTATTAGATAATTATATATATATATTAGATTAGTATATAATATTATATAATTTTACTAATTAAGTTATATACTTTTATAGGTATAATTAATATAATTATACCTTTTATTTTTATTTTTTAATAGAATTCTTTACTAATAAAGCTTTTTCTTAGATTAGTAATTACCTAGGTAAATAATTCTATATAGATATTAACCTAATATATTTTTATTAATTTTTAGATAGTTAATATAGATATATTAGATAGAAAATAAGTAATATTAAATATAATTATTTTATTAATAATATATAATATAGGTTTGCTTTTAAAATATATAATATTTATAATAATATAATAATTAAATTTAGAATTATTAAAAATTATAAATTTAAACCTTTAAAGTATTTTAATATTTAGCTAATATTTTTAGTAGATCTTAGTTAACTTCTTAATTATTTATCTCTCTATTAAATAGCTAGCTCTTATTAGTAGTTTATATTACCTATTAATAGAAAGGTAAATAAATTAATACTATAGTTACTAGAATTTAATATTAATAAGATTATATTATACTAAGGCTTTTTTATTATTTAATAGTTATTATAAGTATTCTTATTTCTATATAATAAGCACTTAAATATTACCTTATTTAAGATAATTATAAAGATTATAAAAGTAAATATTTAGTATATCTATATTATATAAGTATAGGAGGAATAGTATATTTATAGAAATAATATAAAATAAGATAGTTTTAAATAATATAATAATATTTATTATACTAAAAAATAGCTATAGTATTTTCCCTCTAAATCTAATAATTATTTCTCTTACTTTAGATATATTTAGTTTAGCTAATATAATTATTATTTATTATAATATAAATTATTATTCTTAGTTATTAATAAATACTTTTATAGCTTTAGTATTAAGTATAATATTATAAAATTTATTTAGGCTATAATAATTATTAAGTATAAACTTTATTATTTTTTCTTATAATTTCTTTTAAAGATTATAAAAGGGGTCTTTTTATATAAGATAATAGGTAATTATTTAATTTATAAGTATAATTAAAATAAGGGGTAAGTTAATAGTTTTAGTAGTACTTATAAAATAAGTATATATTTCTATAGGAATTACTTTAAATTAATCTTTATTAATATTATTCTTTTTTCCTTTTTTAGTTTTTATATTATTATTAGACTTATTAAGTTTAGCTAAATATAAATTATAAATAGTTTTATTAAGGTAAGAGTTCTTTTTAATCTTTTTATATATTTTATATACCTCTTTTCTTTCTTTTGCTATATATTTTATTAAGAAATATCCTTTTTTAAGATATATATAGTATTTATTATTCTTTTAATATAATTACTTTAAGATAAAATTATCTTTATAATATTTACTTTAGTATCTTAGCTATAAAGATTCTTATTAATTATTTTTATAGCCTTTATATATTTATTTTATTATAAATTATTCTTAAAATATAATTAATATAAACTTAATATATTATATTAGTATATTTAAAATAATAAAAATATATTAAATCTATAAATATACTTTCTTATATATTAAAAAAGGATTTAGTATTATACTTTATAATTCTTTAATATTATTATATATACTAAGTAATTATACTTAAATAATCTTATTATTCTTTAGAATACTTTATAATACCTACTAAAGTACTTTAAATTAATTAAAAAATTTATAAAAAGCTTTTTATTACTTTATACTTAGATTTTATTTTATCTAAGTATAAATATATTAAATTTACTATTTTTAATTATATTTATTAAAAATATACTTATTTTTAAATTCTTTTTTTATTTTTATAAATATTTAATTAAAAAGTATAAATTCTTTATTAATAATTATTATATTAAAGTAATATTCCTTTGCCTTTCCTTTAAATATAATCTAGAATACTTATATATATAAGAATTTTTTAATATTTATAATTAAGTATTAATTATAAAAGTATTTAAATTTTAAATTAAAATTCTTATATTTCTTATTATTATATTTTAAATTATTAGGATAGTTCTTTTTAAGCTAAATAAAGTCTTTACTATTTAATTTCTTATTTATTAAAACTTCTTAAGTATAATCTTAGGATAAAAGAATTTATTAATAAAATAATATTATTATTACTAATTATAATATTTAGGATTAAAATAGATATTATAGGTAATATAGGGTATTTTAAAAGTATATTAAATTTTAATTATAAAGGGTATTTATAGGTAATATTTATATATTTTAAGTTAAGATTATCTTAGTTTATATTAATTAGAAAGATAATATTAATAAAATTATAATTAATTATAATAATATAATATCTTATAGTAATATTATTTATAATTTTTATATTTTTTTAGTAGTCTTAGAAATAAAGTAAGGATCTTAGTAATAGAATTAGAATTCTTTATTAATCTCTTTAAAAGCTTTAGCTTCTTTTTTTATTTAATAGTAGAATTTCTTTTAGTTAATAATCTTATTAAGGACTTTAGAAATAGGTTTTTTTTCTTTAGTAATTTTAATATTATAATTTCTAAGGAAGTTATAAAGTATCTTTATTATTCTTAGCTTCTTCTAATATTCTACTTCTCTTTTATTAAAGTCTAATTAAAATATATTAAAGAATTAAAGTCCTTTTAGGTCTTCCTATATACTAAGTATTATAAAATATATAATTTTAATATTTAGTTTCTCTTTATTATAGATCTTATAATTATATATTAAATAATAAAGTCCTTATATTTATAGGTTTATTTATAGGATATACTTTATTAGAATTAGAAGCTATTTAAGAAATTCTTTTACTTTATCTTAATATACTTTATATTTATTAGATAATTAGAAGGTAATAATATCTAAATCTATCTTTAATCCTTTAATATTAATATTATCTTTTTATAGGCTTAATATAATTATATTAAGAAAAGTATAATTAAGGAAATATAAAATTAAACTTTTTTAGTTTATTATACTCTTTTTACTTATTAAGGCAATATATAGGTTTATTATAAGTAAAATAAAGAGGATTTTTTATATAATAAATATAAAGGATAATTTTATATTTTCTTACGTAATTATAATAATTATAATTAAATAAGAATATAATATTAATCTAGGTTAATATATAAGGTTTTATTACTAATAAACTAAGTACTTAATAATATATTTTTTTATTTAATATCTTACTAATCTATAGAATTATATCCATATACTTTCTAGAACTAATTAGTATAAATAAGTCCTAGGGGTTTATAGTATAAACTAGCTAAGGTTATAATAGGGGTCTTTAGTAGCTACTAAGGGGTTCTTTAGTAATAGTTTTATTAATATCTAATTTTCTCTTCTAATCCTACTTAGGCAGGGTTATAGTATATCTACCTTAGCTAGGAGTTATATAGAAAGCTATATAACTGCCTTATAAGGCATTATTCCTTTAACTGTGCTAATAAACTAATACCTTAGAATAAGATAATATTCTATATATTTTATATATTAATTAACTTATTATTTATAGTAATATAGAATATAAATATAAATATAGTAATTTCTATATTACTTATTAATATATATATTCCTTATATTCTTAGGCTAAGTACCTTTTTACTATAAACTTTATCTTTTATTATACCTTATATAATCTATACTCTTATATTACTTATAATAATTATATTTTATAGCCTATTTATAAAAAGGCTAGTACTATTTCTAGCTAATATACTAATCTTTCCTAGGAGTTCTTTTATCATAGGTAGATTTAGTATAAGAATCTTACTATTATTAAAATAAATCCTAGGATTACTTAATTTATTTATATTTTTACCTTAAGCTATAATTACTTTATTTTATCTTCTCTTATTACTAATAATACTTTAGTACTTATTTTTATTAGCTTATAGGTCTTTATTTTTTTTTACCTTTTTAGTTTTTTTACTAATTATATTTATAATTTTATTTAAGTAAATTAAATAATTTATTTTATTAAAAATATTATATACTTAGTATATAATACCTAAAAAGTAATTTTTAATATTTAATATAAAATATAAAATAATAAGTATTATTATAATTAAATAGATTATTAGTATAATAATACCCTTATAAATATCTTATAATTATTCTAAGATTAAGATATATAGATTCCTATTCTTTTTTCCTATAATTATTTTACTTTTAGCTATTTTATTACTTATTATTTACCTTTCCTTACTTATACTCTTTTTATACTTTCCCCTTATTATTTTATAATAGATTTAATTTATAAGAAAGATAAGGAGAATAAGAATAAGTTTAGTAATAATACCTTTATACCCTTTTTTTATAAGTAGGCTTATAGGAGCTAGGTTCTTATAATTAGTTTTATATATATAGCCTTTAATATTGCTATTATCTTTTTATATTTAGTGTATTTATAATATTAGTTTTATATATATATAGTTACTTTTATAGTAATTATATTCTTAGGCCTAGGCTATTATTAAATTAAATATTCTTTTATTTTACTTTAAACTTATTTAGTACTTTTATATTATATAAGCTTTTTAATAGCTCTTATATTATATTATTAAACCCTTTCTATTTTACTAGTATTATATATTTATTTCCTTTTCTAAGAGTATTCTTAGTATAAAGTATTTTATTTACTAGGTATTTTAGTATAAGATTATTACTTTCTTAGTCTTTCTCCTAAATTAGTCCTAGCCTTATATTTATAAATATTTATATTAAGAGTAAGTTTATTATTATATATTTTATAAGATTTATATAAAAAATAGGGTATATTCCTTATAATATATCTAAGGTAATTATAAATAATATTAGGATAGCTATTATAGAGTATTTAATATATTACTAATCTAGTTTCTAGCTTAGATAGTTTATTTTTATATAGTATAGGGCTAATTATATTATATTACTAACCTAGAATTATTTTACTAGGTATTAGAATATATTTATTGCCTTTTATTACCTTTGCTATATAAAGGCAATAGCTACTTATATAAGATCTATTCCCTTGTATAAGTAGTCTAGGAAGGCTATTATATATCCTTTTAGTAATATATACTCTCTTTTTATATATTCTTTATATTATATAGTTTATATATTTAAGCTTATACTAATTATTATTAAGTCTTTATTATTAAGTACTAGTTAGTATAATAGTAGGTATTTTACTTAGTTTATATATATAAAGCTAATAACTATATATAAGATTGCTTAGACTTCTTAGTTAGCTCTCTTTATACCTTAATCTATTTATAGGTAGTATACTATAAAGAGTAATTATTTTATTTTTATTAATTTATATAATATAGTCTAAAAATAGCCTACTTAGTCTAATCTATAGTTATTAATAATTTATAAGGGAAATCTATAGAAATACTATTAAGTATCTTAAAATTAATATATATATACTTTTACTATTATTATAATTATTACCTTTAGCTAGATATACTTTAAAAGATAGTTTATAATTATTATTAGGTAATATAAATTGCCTTTTTCTTTTATTAATAGATTTACTATAAAGTTAATTAATATTTACTTTTAATATTAATCTAGTATAGAAAGATATTATAAGGGTTTTTATTGCTTTTTCTATAATATATAAATGCCTTTATATTTATATTTAGTTAAAATATAAGCAAGAGGCTTAACTAAGCAATTCTAAGAGTAAATATAATTAGTATTTAAATAACTATAGTATTAGTCTCTTTTTACCCTAACTAATAAAATAATTAACTTTTATATTTTATAATTTTAATATCCTTTTAATATTAAAAATAATAAATTCTATTAAACCTATCCTAATATTTAAGATAGCTTTCCTATTATACTAAGATCAATATATTCTAGCCTATTTCTAATATTATTAAAAATAACTAAATCTAAATTATATTTTAAATATTATATTCTTTAAAACCCCTTATACCTATTTACTATAGAATATACTAATAATAAGCTTTATAATAAATACTCTTTTAATCTAATTAAATACTTTAAATAGATTTTTCCTTAATATAAACTATTTATATTATCTAAAACTAAAATTATTAATCTTATATTATTTTAAAAAATATAAATTATTAATTTTAAGCTTTAATTACTTTAAAAGAACAATATTAATATTAATAATAAAGATTTTATTTAAAAGGAATATATAAAGATTAATAAGATAATAAATAAGTATATTTTAGGTAGATTTAAGGATATAGAGCTAGAAGAAGAGAGATTTTTAGAAAATATTAATAATAATTAATATAATTAGTAGCTAGAAAGGACTATAAATACTATAAGGTTTATTAAGAACTATAATAATAGAAGTAGGGCTAAAAAGAAATATAGAGATTATTATTAAAAAGTTAAGGAAAATTGGTAGTTTAAGCTAGATTTTAAATATCTAGGAAATTAAAAGTGTGTTTATTTATAATTATTAAATGCCTTTATATATTAAATAATTATTTATTAATTATTATATTATTTGTATTATTTTATTCTAATAGTATTCTTATTATAATAACTTAAATATTATATTATAGCTTAAGTACTTTCCTAGTAAGGAGTTATATATATATTATATAATTATAGTAGTTAGTAACTCTTATATTAGTGACTTTAGGTAGCCTTTATAGGTTAAAGCTCCTTATATATTAATTTTACTATTTATTATTTATTTCTTTATCTAGGCTTTTTTTAGGAATCATTTTGCCCCCTTCTTAATTACTATTTATCTATATATATATATTTTATTTTCTTTGAGGGCTTAGTCCTATAACCCTTATAGGTAGCTATCTAGGAATAATATATTTCCTAAGGGTGGCTTGTTTATTGTTACTATTAGGGTAGCCTATAGATTTTCTATAGGGCCCTATATTTCTATAGAATTAATATTAAGTAGTTATAAGACCTATTCTATATATAGGCTTTTTATATTATTATATTATTCCCTTTTTAATAGGGTATTTAATTATATTACTTATAACCTTAGTTTATATTATAGGTTATAATTTAACCTAGAAAGTTCTTTTGCCTATTTTACTTATTATTTAGAGATTTTTATTACCTTAGTAAAATACTTAAGATTTTTAAATTTTATTAGAATTATAAATAGGCTTAATATACTTTATAATTTTACTAATTAAGTATTTAAATATAAGATTATTATTAATAATTTCTTATTATATATAGTATAATTATACTAGGCTAGGCTTAGTTTTATAAAGTAATATACTATTAGATATAAGATACCTTAATTATTAAATTAGGAAAAGTAGCCCCCTAGGGCTATACTTAAATAGTTTGCCTTTATTATTATCTCCTTTATTGGATTTTATTATACTAATATTAGTTCTAAGATTAAGATACTTTTTAACTTTTTAAATACTATTATCTTCTTATCTTTTTATTAAAATAGAATCCTTTTTCCTATAAGGTAAGATAGTAGCTTTACTATTTTTAAGAATTCTAAGATAAATTCTTAGTAAAAATTTATAAAACCTAAGAAATTATATATTTCTTTTACTTTTATTAAGGGTTTTTATTTTTATATAGCTTAGAGCTTTTTAGGGTTTAGTTATATTTTATTTTTATTTTTATAATATATCCTTAGTATTTAATCTTTATTACTATAAATATATATTTCTTTATATTTAAATTTAATCTTACTCTTTATAAGTATTAGAGGATTAGTTATATTTTTTTAAGTAATTTTTATTTAAATATTCTAAATAAATAAGGATATTATTTAAATAAGTTATTATAAAGTCTCTTAGTATATTTCCTAGAGTCTTATTAATATATCTTTAGAAGATTATTAGTACTTTTATTAACTTAAATAGATATATTAATTACTTAATTAAATTAAATTAGGTTTAGAAAGTAGTAAGGTATTCTTTGGTCTTTACTATTTTAATTTAATAAAATATAGATTATATATTTACCTTAGTAAATTAGTAAGCCTTTAAGAGTAATTATAATATTTCCTTAATTAAGGGAAGTGGATAGTAGTCCTAGGCTATTACCTTATTTAATACTTAGTAATCTATATAAAAATACTATTTACCCTTTAGCTTCTTTATTAGAAGGATAGGTATAGCTATTAATTTATATTTAGTTAAAATACAAGCAAAAGGCTTAACCATATAATTCTAAGAGTAAATATAATTAATAATTAAATAACTATAGTATTAGTCTTTTTTTGCCCTAACTAATAGAATGATTAACTTTATTTAATATTATAACCTTAATACCTTTTTAATATTAAAGATAATAAACTTTATTAGACCTAATCTAATATTTAAGATAGCTTTCTATATAAAGATTAATATATTCTAGCCTACTTTTAATATTATTAAAAATAGCTAAATTTAAAAAATATTTTAAATATTATATTCTTTATAATTTATTATACTTTTTTACCTTAAAATATATTAATAATAAACTTTATATTAAATATTTACTTAATCTTATTAAGACCTTTAAATTAAAGCTTAAAAAGAAAGAGCTTCTTAGGCTATTTAGAATCTTTATTATTAATCTTAAATTATTCTAAAAAATATAATTTATTAAATCTAAGTTATATATACTTAAAAAGAATAATCTTAATATTAATAATAAAAATTTTATTTAAGAAAAGTATAAGAAATTTAATATTATTATAAAGAAATTAGATAGAATAGTATTTAAGTAAATAATTAAAGTAAAAAAAGCTTTTTTTAGAGAAATTAATAATAATAAATATAATAAGTAGCTAGAAAGGATAATAGGTATTATAA
>PGGA01000002.1:4310399-4336711 GCA_004380915.1 Calonectria pseudonaviculata
AATTGGTAGTCTAGGCTAGATTTTAAATATCTAGGAAATTAAAAGTATGTTTATTTATAATTAATAAATCTAGTTTATAATTAATAAAATCGGTTCATAATTTTATAATAGCTATTAATAATAAGCTAGCTTAGATATATCCCTTATCTATTAACTTAGTAATTCATTTCCTAATTTCTAGTAAATAATCTCTTAGTATATTATATAAAGGCCCCTAGGGTAGTTTAGGATTATTCCCTTTATTTGTTTTTTAATTAGATATAATAGTTAAGATTCCCTTAGTATAATAGTAGGGCTAATACTTAGTCTTTCTTAAAGAGATCCTTTAGTCTATAGAGTTTAGATAGTAATTTAACATTTAATAATATTTTTTTAATAGTTAGTAATTAATATTATAATTACTTCGATTTCTTTATATTATTCTATCTACTATCTAGCTACAATATAACAATCTATTAAAGGAAAAACCTTATACTTAGGTTACTATTAGTCTTAAAACCTCTAAAAGATCTATATCCCTAAGTTATATCCGCTCTCTAATATAGAATAAGCTACTAAGGTTAGTATTTAATATAGCTAGCTAAAATTTAGCTTTAGGTATTGCCGGATTTAAACTAACTTAGTTTATCCCTAACTAAGGTTCCTAATCTTAGTTGCTGATTTAATTGTACTAGTAGTATAGCCAATGTACTGCTAGCCCCCTTAATATTATAATATTATATTTATTTTATAAATACTTATTATAAAGAATTAGTATTTTTTCTTAGGTATTTTTTAATCTTATTAAATTAAAGCTAAGTATATAAATATTATAATTATAGTAATATTAATTCCTTTTAGGTTTATATTATTCTTTTTAATCTTTAGTCCTTTTACTACTTTAATACTTATATATCCCTTAGCTATATTTAATACTATTCCTTTATATTATATTTATTGTATTCCTAATATTATATTCTTAGCTAGCCTTAGAATAATATAAAATAGTACTAAGGTATACTAATTATCTAGGTTAATAGTTATTCTAATTATATATATAATTTTATAATTATTTTTAAATCTTAGGGCTATACCTAGTATATATAGGTAAGTAATAATTATAAATAAACACACTTTTAATTTCCTAGATATTTAAAATCTAGCCTAGACTATTAATTTTCCTTAACCTTTTAATAATAATCTTTATATTTCTTTTTAGCCCTACTTCTATTATCATAGTTTTTAATAAACCTTATAATATCTATAGTCCTTTCTAGCTACTAATTATATTAGCTATTATTAATATCTTCTAAGAACCTCTTTTCTTTTAGCTTTATATCCTTAAATTTACCTAAAATATACTTATTTATTATTTTATTAATTTTTATATATTCCTTTTAAATAAAATCTTTATTATTAATATTAATATTATTCTTTTAAAATAATTAAACCTTAAAATAAATAATTTATATTTTTTTAAAATAATATAAAATTAATAATTTTAATTATAAATAATATAAATAGCTAATATTAAGAAAGGATTTATTTAAAATATTTAATTAGATTAAAAGAGTATTTATTATAAAGCTTATTATTAATATATTTTATAGTAAATAGATATAAAGGATTATAAAAAATTTAATATTTAAAATATAATTTAGATTTAGCTATTTTTAATAATATTAGAAATAGGCTAGAATATATTAGTCTTAGTATAATAAGAAAGTTATTTTAAATATTAGGATAGGTTTAATATAGTTTATTATTTTTAATATTAAAAGGATATTAAGATTATAAAATATATAAAATTAATTATTTTATTAGTTAGGGTAAAAAAAGACTAATACTATAGTTATTTAAATACTAATTATATTTGCTCTTAGAATTACCTAGTTAAGCCTTCTACTTATATTTTAACTAAATATAAATATATAGGTAAGATAGCTATATTAGCCTTAGTCCTAATTATTAGGCTATGTATTTGCTTATTATAGTATAGTAATTATAATTATTATTAGATTATATATTAAAGAAACTTATTTAATTAAAAAATATAAATATTATAAAAAATAGCTTATTTATTTTAGCCTATATATTCTTTGTTCTTTTTTCTAATATTATTAACTATATATTATTTTATTTTACTATTATATTATTTTACCCTTAGGTAAAGCTTAGTATAAAGGCTAGTTTTTTTCCCTTTTTATTATTTCTTTATAACTTAGAATCTTTGGTTTTATTTATATAGACTTTATTAATTATTAAGGATTATATAATAAATAATAACTTATATTCTTTGACCCTATATATATTACTTCTATAATATAAATATAAATCTTTCTATCTTCTTTTATTTATTATTTATTATAATATCTATTAAATTTATTTTATATTTAGAATAGAGTTTTATTACTTTAGTCTCTTTAGATTAAGCTAGTTCTTTTATTATTACTTATTTTTCTTTTTATATAGATTCTAAGGCTTATCTATTTTTATTATATTAAATCTTATTATTATAATATCTTTATCTAAGTTCTTTATAAATTAGAAGGATATATATTCTTTGTATATTTACTATACTTTATATTATTTCTTTATATTATAGGCTTCTAGTTCTATTATAAGATTTTAATATAAAGTTAATATTATATTATAATTATTTCTTAGGATCTTTTAGCTTAGACTAACTTTTCTTAGTCTTTTAGAGAATACTTTTCTAAGTTATAATAACTTAATTATATTATCTTAGTATTATTTTCTTACTAAGGCTAGTTTTTATTTAAAATATATATAGAATAATATAAAGGTTTTATTCTTTATTTATTTTATTTATTTAAGATCTACTTAGGCTATTTTTTATTTATATAAATTAATATAAAGAAAGCTAATATATTCTAGGAATTTAAATAGATTATATACTCTTTCCTAGCTTTCCTTCTTATAAAAGATTATAATTTTACCTTAGTACTTTTTACTTAAGTTTTCCTATATATATATTTATTAGTTTCTATAGTCTTTAATAAACTTCCTATGGTAGTATAGTATAGTAGTTAGCATGCTATGTTTTTATAGAGACTAAGGTTTAATTTCCTGCACTAGCCCCTAGCCTAGGGAATAGGTAAAAGAGTTATTATAACTAGTTATTTTTCTTTACTAGGGTTTTTATAGGCAAATAATTATAACTAGAATAATTATAATAAAAAACTCCTACTACTCCTTACAAAATCTAACTAAATACTAAATAAGAAAGTATTCTATTTATATATATAGATTAAGTTAAGTAATTAAAAAGGGTTTATTTAAAAAAAAAAAAAAAAAAAAAAAACTCCTTATTTATAATTAATTTATATATTATTATCTTTTTCTATACTAAGAATATCTTCTTATTATTATTATATTATTTATTAATTAATATTAATTTTTATTAAAAATATTTTTATTTTTAATATAATTAAAATTTTTATTTTTTTTATTTCTTTTAATATATTAATAATATATTTTATTATTATTATTATAATTAAATTAATTTTATTTTTTAATTATAAAAAAATATTATTTCTTTTATAATTATTTATTATAAAATAATTATTTTTATTTTAAATTCTTTTAATATATATTATAATTTATTTAATATAATTATAAGCTTTATTTAATTATTTAATTTTACTTATTTATAAAATAAATTAATAAAATTTAAAAATTTAATCCTAAGATTATTATTATTAAATATTAATAATAATATTTATTAATTTAATAAGCTATAATTCTATTTTTATTTTATTATTTTATATATTCCCTTTCTCTAGTAGGTCCCAAAGTAGAGTTTTACCTTAAGCAAGGTTCTTACTACTACTTTCCTTCCTTAGTTAGCCTAGGCAAAGCCTGAGCTCTTCACAAAAGTATAGCAAACTAAAGGTGGGATGTTCCTTTGAGAATATTGCTGAAACCCTGGTGTCCAACAAAGGTTTCGAATGGGTCCCATTTGTTCCTAATTTGCATTCATTTTCTCAGAGCAGCATCTGTCATCGCCTTTTGAATCATCAATGCGGCGTCTTTGATAAAAATAGGAGATGTGGAGTATACCTTGGTCATCCTATGCTTGACATTGAAATCAGCCACATATACACTGGCGGAGAATGTATCGGCTTTATTATAAGTCTCGAGAAGCCATTTGTCTATGAAGGCATCCCTCTTTGGATCCTTCCAGCACATCATAGTCGAAACATAGGCTTTTTGGGGAAGGCTAAGGCCTTGGTCGGTCTCAACAGGGTAGAAATCGATAGAACATTGGAACTTGGGTCACTATACTGTCTCTGAATTCTTCCGGGATAGCCTCAAATTGACTGGCTATGGTCTTGGCTTCATCAATAGACTCAGCAAATATGGTTGCATTGATAACAAAAAACACTCGCTTGCTAGTAGACTCATCGTTCCCGGCCGACTCATCCTTGTCGGCGTAGAATGTGCAGTAGAAAAAGTCCACGCCATCCTTGGGAACCCCTTTGGAGGTCTCGAGTAACCATTGAATAGAGGCTTGAAAATATTAGTCGAGTTGAAGATGGTTGTTGTGTCAAACAGTTTCTTGGCGGGTTTAGTTCTGGTCCAAATTCTTGTTACGACGCTGAAGAACCCTTGCCTACTGCTAGGTGCTGCCCAAAAGATGTCCGGGTTTTGCGTTTTGCTCGCAAGAACTATTCTTAATCAGAAGTAACTACTTGAATTTGGGTAACCTAGGAGGTAGAGGTATATCCCTAGCCACATAGAAAAATCCCTTGGCCGCCCCGCAAGCAAGAAACCGCCGATCCCAACATCATGAGAATGTCCCGAGGGAAAAATCTCTGTCTAGATCCAAGAAATTCAGCAACATCGTGGACTGCGTGTCCTGGACTGACGCAAGCAACTTTTGTGCGCGTGTTGTATTCAGCGTGTTTGTTCAAGTTCTTGGTACCAACCAACATCCCATCCCGCCCTCAAGGAGGGAACTGCAAACAAACAGATGCCCACCCGATCGAACACCAATTTTCCAGCCACTGACGCTCGCTCTGTCTACAACATCTACAGACTCTGCTGTTGTCATTGAAAGAACAATATCCGCTGTCTTGACAATAGGAACACGGCCGTTAAAGTATCTGCGACGAAGCTTTTCATACTCGTTAGAGGTGGGGATACTAGTCTGGGCTCACATGTTGAATTGAGTAAGTAGGTTGGTTTGAATAGACCTCATGATGCTTGGTCCATTGACTTGGTTAGTAATAGAAACATTTTAGCCGCCCAGTCAACTTATATTCCAAGGATCAGTTGATCATTGATCAACACCTCCGAGCAGCGCCTAGTAATAACGAGACATTACACAGAAGGAAATCGCGCTGACAGATCATGCAATTGACCCAGTAGATAATCCAGCAAGCTTGAAACCTCTAAGAGCCGCTGCAACACGCCCTGAGTTATTTACGATTAATGGGAAGCTCGCACCGATAAAAAGTGGCACCATAGATGCTACCTCCTCATTCATACGCGGGACGTGCGCAATGCTCTCTTGCCACTACTTCATTAGATCATCATTTGCGAATCTCTCTTACGAAGCCAGAGTTGTATGTGAGATTGTTAAAGTTTGGCATTAATGACGAGGGGATCATCGGAAAATAAGCATCGTTGTCGCCGACAACTTTGTGGGGAAGATACATTACGGATCAAAAGTCCCAGGCTCATCCCTGTTTTAGCTTTCCAGTCTCGGCCCCGTCCTAATTATCTATCTAGCTTCTGGTCGTGTTATACCCTTCCGCATCTGCTGCATCAAAAGTCGGAAAACGGTGCTAGTCAAATGGCCTGGTGAATGGTTGAAGGGCAATTATTTACCACATGCCAAATTTAGGGTTGAGTGTGGAGGTAAATCAGAACTTCTCCATTCCACATTTTACAAATGATTCTCAATCACCATGCTACATTTGACTTGACCATCAATCGAACTTAGCCTACAATATCTCCTCGTATGGTTGATTGTCGCCTCTTCAGAATCTTAAAGCAACGCGACTGTGTCAAGGAGATTCGGAGAAAAGGGAACTTTTGAGGGTTTCAACAAAATAAAAAGTACTATATTTCTACAAATCTAACTGTGGTTACTCAAAGATTATTCCCGGGTATCCATTGGAAAGAAATTCATCGCACCGTTTGCGATAGTAGACAGCACTTCCTGGGTATCTGGCGACTTGTCGCAGGGACTTGTTGTCGGCTGCAGGGCTGACACCAGTTACCCATCCATTTACGCCGCTCGATTGCAGGAATTGACTGCACTTGAGGATATGCGCAGTCCATTCATCGCAAGCGTCTTGGGTGCTTTCGACATAAGTGTAGCCATTGTCCCTGCAACGCTCCAGGATATTCATGGTGAATTTGACACCATGCTCTATGCTTCGTGCAACATTGCCAAATGGCTGGTGCGGACCGAGGATCATAAACATGTTGGGCATGTCCGGGACAAAGACGCCCATGTTTGTGCATGGTTTGAGATCCGCCCAAATAGCTCGTTTGCCTTTTTCGGTGTTGCTGTTACCAAAAAGTGGCCTTCCAGTCTTTGAATGCCAATCAATTTTGGAGAATGAGCCGGCGAGCGAATTAAAGCCAGTTGCATAGATTAGAACGTCGAGTTGGTGTTCTTCGCCATCCGAAGTCGCAATGCCATTCGTAGTGATTCTGGAAATGGGAGTCTCCAAAAGATCAACCAGGCGAACACGGGGTTGGTTGAACGCCTCATAATATCCACTTTCCAGGGAAACTCGGCTCGTACCGAATCCGTGAGTCTTGGGGATGAGCTTTTCTGCAATGACAGGGTCATCGACGCGCCCCCTGATTTTGTCCGCCATGAAAGCACTATACTGTTTATTGGCCTCGGGATTGAAGTATGTATCCCAGAACACACTAAGCCATTTCCCGAAACCCGGTTCGCTGTACAACTTTTCCCATAGAGCCAGCCGCTCTTCCTCGGTCGCGTCGGCGAATTTCCGAGGGTCAGGCCTGTGCATGAATAGGGCCGGAGTGCTGTCGCATTGCTCAAAAATCTCATCGCTTTCAGCCTTGTACCGTTTCACATCCTCTTCTGAGAGCTTGTGATTTCGAAGGGGTGCGGCCCATGTTGGGGTCCTTTGGAACACAGACAAGGATTTGATGCTTGGCTCTTGGGACAGGGTAGTGATGAGCTGCATTCCTGTAGCACCAGTGCCAATTACACCAACTCGCTTTCCTGCGAAGTCACGAGTTACATCAGAATTTTTGGGCCATCTTGCTGTGTGATAACTCTCGCCTTGGAAGTCTTCAATGCCAGGAATCTCTGGCAACGATGGGTTCGAAAGCACGCCAAGACAACTAATGAAAAACGTTGCCTTATATCTGGATCCGTTTGAATCGGTGAAAACCCATGCTCTTTGGTGCTCCAACCACCGAGCAGACTCAATCTTTGTGTTGAACTGAATATTGGGATGCAGGTCATTCTTCTTGGCAAAAAACTCAATGTACTTGAGGGTTTCTGGTTGCGCAGCAAAGGCTTCAGACCAAGTCCATTCTTGCAACGATTCCTGATCCCACGAAAATTGATAGGTGTAGGACTCAGAGTCAAATCTGGCCCCGGGATAGCGGTTATAAAACCATGTGCCGCCTACACTTGGGCCAGCTTCCAGAATTCTAACACTCCAATTCGGAAAGCGCTTTCGGATATTTATCAAGCTCGAAAGACCGGACATGCCAGCTCCAATGATGACAACATCATAAACTGCCTCGTCTAAAGATCCCATATTGTCGTTGTTGCTGGATTGGGGGAGGGGAGGGGGGTTGAATATAGTCAGCGGAAACAAGAAAAGCTGAGATGCTAGAAAATAGTGGAATCCAAATTTTCAGGTTTTGTCTATCCTGACGAGACTATCCATGGCAGGCAACCAACTCTTATTGTTATCCTGGAGATACGGAATTTCAATGTCGGTGCGAAACCTTGACAGAAAATTCGCCGGTATACAACGTCTAGGAAAGACAGGAAACCCGCCGGTGCTGTTAACCAAGAATGCGTACACGCAGTCGCTGGTAAGTCACTTACCCACGTCAGCAGAAGAAATTATGGACACGGCCACGATGAATGGCCTGATAAAATCCCTGGAAGGATCGTAGAAATCCATGCAACGGTTAGATCCGACCGACTTCCACCATCATGATTCAGGTTGTGCATTGCCGTGTTAGCCGGTCCGTTTCATATCGAGGGCTTCCTATTGGATATTGACGAGAAAAACCTCCGAAACCAGGATTCGTTGTAAAAGAAGGAAGCCATGAATGAGCTACAATGCCAGCAAGCAGGGCCTATCACGATGTGGGTACTCAACCGCAATCACGCCAGTGTAAATGGCCTAATCAGGAATGGTTGGAGTATGTGTTTAGCAGCGAGTTGATGGGGCCCGATTAACAATTCGGCCGAAAGAGCTTACGCATTTCCCAGACGACCTAGCCAAATGTACAATTTGTCACGCCAGATGTTTGCTTATAGTATACGCCCCGTAGTCGATTGAATGTAGAGATGTCTGAGCCAACTGGTTGCGCATCATCTACCGCTGGCCTCGCCATGAACGCATTAAGCCAGAGGGGAAATCCCCGCGAGTAAGAAGATACATTATCCTCCTCCCTGCCCACGGTGAATTATCGGCTTTTTTTGATGTTCAGCTTGCACAGAACCATGGTTCTAATTGCCAAACCAAGACACGGTTAATACGAAAGGATGGACGTCCCACTCAAACCAGGGTGCAAATGGAGTTTGACCCAGTAAAGTAGGTGTAGACCCTGAAGATTACTCCACTGTCAGGAAGTGGAACTGCTGTTGGGTTAAAGGGTTGGACCGATCATGAAGTTTACACCGCTGAGCTGACTGTATTGGACATTCTGCTGACCTTGGGATTTATCCCCCTGCTAACCCACTGCTCTAAATTTGTCGAAAAGGGAGCGAGGCCCCAGGTACGAAATGCGATTACCATTCTCCCTGTAAACCTCTAATTTATCGACTCCACCTTCACCACCGTCTCTTGGCTGCGTCATTCCATACAAATCGGGACCGCCGTCTTCGGGCTTAATGCTTTTGTTTGCAACGCTCGCCAGGAAGGATTCCGCAGCCTGCAGCAGGATTGCGGCGTCCCCATCACAGGTAAGGTGACCAGCGGCCAGCCTGACGCGATGTTCGCCCGTCTCGGTTGAGGAAGCGGCTGTCCACGTTAGCAGGGTCGGCATGGGTGCGCTTCTAACTTGGGGCTCACCAATGGCATTATTCCATCTGTCGGTTAAGGCTCTCAGCTTTCGCAACGACTGGTGATAGGAGACGATGTCGCCTTCTGGTGGGAATAGGATCGGATAGTCTTCGTAGAGCGTGTCGCCCACAAATAGAAGTCGTTCATTCGGGTCCCATACAGCGAGTTCATCTGGAGTATGGCCAGGGGTATGGTAAATTATAAGATTAAGACCGTTACCCATGTGATCAGTGACTTCATCCCCGTCACCGGCCCAGTGCGTCACCTTATACTCTGGTGTCTCCATGCCCACAAAGCGGCACATGGAAGTAGTTGGCAGACGCCCCGGCCCTTCAATGAAATTTCTATCATGGTCACTCGCCCAAACAGAAGTGGTGCCTCCAACGAATTGCGGGACCCCGCCTGAAGATGTCAGCGTGATAGCCTCCCCGCGCATCGTGATGCTGGGCCTCACCGATATGATCAAAGTGACAGTGACTGCAAATTATCGCATAGCTCTTGGCACTCCCGCTGTTTATAGGCTCATTTCCATTTGATACCAAGGCATGCGTTTCCAAAAACAGCTTGAGGGATGTGAGCTTGGTGTTGTCATGTCTGGCAATACCGCCAGATCCCGTATCAATCAGCACAATGGTCGATGGATATGTCTTGACGTAGATGAAGGGGTTCTCGTTCCATTTGTCCTCTTCGATCAGCAGGAAGGTTGTTGAGTTTAATTTCTTGGCCGAGAAGCAGGTGCCTGGTTCTGGGGGTGGATTTGACGTCCTGGCTGAGGCTTCGTCAGTGGGATGGCGAGTGAGGCACATGTCAGTCTCGCGGGCGGCTTCATCACCTCTGATGAAAATGACCGGTACAGGTTCATAGATGAGGGACAAGAAGCCGTGGTTAGTGCCTGTGAAAGACCCCGCAAGTTGTTGGTGAGTCAGCGGCGCCTTATCTCGCGGGAACCAGGTGGGGCATCACCACGAGGCTTTCCACCCTTCGCTTGGAGACGGCTGAGGAAATTAGTAAGAAGGACTGTAGTTAATAAGAAACTGCCAGGAAATGTATTTACAAGGCAAAACTGATCAAGACTGAGTCAAACTGGCGCTAACTTGTAGCGGACTAGAGGCATTCTTGGCTTCCTTCCACTCACCCCCTGTTAGCGCCTTTCATCGTTTCAACCGCTTTTGGTAGCTATATTGCTAGCCAGCTTGGACGTAGCGCACTCTCATAGATATGTCTCGATCCAGAGATACATGGGGAGCCTGTAGTTGACCCGCTCTGGTCTTGGTTTTGGCCACTGAAAAATTGTTGCTCTGACAGAAATGCTGCCGCTACAATGCTATCCGCGTGCCGTTCTGACCATAGCCGCTCATTCGTCGTTGCAACTCATTTAACCGCCTGCCTCTGTATCAGTGGAACTCTTCTTTGCATCCCGTTTTCCCAGATACAAAATTCCAATTATCACAAAAAACTGCAACGCTGTAGTTGCAAGGGCGCTTTTGAAACCGGCACTCCATCTTGGCGCCCCGGAAGCCGGAGACTGTGCAACCTGTGTCCCGGCCATAATTCCCTGGCCGATGGCGTTTATACTAGCGGTAACCACGGCACGCTCCTCCGCATCATTCGCCATCAGCACAGTTGCCCAGCCCATAGCCATTGGCGAGATCGCTGAAATGTTAGCTAAGGAATAGGCCATCTCTGGGGTAGACTCACGACCCTCAAAACCCTGCAGCATAAATGCTGCTAGTCGACCTTTTTCTCCAACATCCCATATGACCAACAAAATCATGCCGGCGAAGATAGGAAATGTAGTTGCAATTGCTGGTACCCAGAAACTGCCTATTTGTCTGCTATAATGCCAGCAATTAACGCGGTTGCAATAGAGACAGCAGTGGCAATCGTAGGGAGTGTGTTGACCTGGACAACAGAGTAGAGCTGTGGGCTGTTGGCCTTTAGGTAGAGCGAAAACGGTTGACTACTGGGCAAGATATTCTGATCTAGCAATATCCACATCAGAACAAACATGTAAATGTGCCAGCGACCCAAAACTCGTTTAAAGATGATTTTGGAAATTCGTAGCTCGGGTGGTGTCGTGAGTCCCTTGATTCGTTTTTGTGCAAGGCTGTGCTCTCGATGCGACAAAAGGAAGGGCGTTTTTCGCGACGGTGTGTCTGGGAACATGACATAACCACTATTCTGTCAGCCTCAGTTTATGCAAACTCTGTGAAACTTACAGAAAGGAGATGGCCAGGGTAATAGTAGCATCGATACTAAACAGCCACCTGCAACCACGTCAATACTATGATATCGCCGTGTGTCGCTGGCTCACCTCCACCCCCGAAGGCCGTGAAAACCCTCTATATTGGTGTATGCGGCAGCTTGAAGGTAGCCGGCAAACATTGTGCCAGCTGGGCTGCATACGTAAAACAATGCTACCCTTCTAGCAACTTCTTGGGGTTTATACCAAGAGCCAATAATGTAAATGGTGCCAGTAAAATAACAACACTCAAATAGCCCAACGAAGAATCACATGGCATAAATGGCCTCTATCGTCTGAACCCAGGCCGCCCAAAGGTTTCCAAGCCCCAACCAAGTTCAAGTGAAGGCAATACAATATTAGCCGGATAGCGCGCCATAAGTTAACATGCTGGGATCATGGCGGTACAGTAAGATGCCCAAAACGTCGCGGTAATGTAGTTGAGCTCATTTCCCTTGATACCAATGTCCTCCCTCATTCCGCTGCACTCTTATGAGAAAGGCTCTCTAGTGGTTATGCTTCTACTCACCTGACATTTGCGTTTGTCAGGGAATGTTGGTCCAAATACTTCGTAAAGAATGAAAGACACCCGAAGACGAAAAGCTTAGGTCAAGCTTCAGTACAACAAACTTCTCAGAGCTTGGCATCTCTTTGGGGTACCATCTTAAAAATGTCATGAAACGAATCCATAAATTTTCTTTGCAGCTTGGGACATCTTCCCTCATAACCAAATCCACCCCTTCTGGCTGTGTCATCCCGGAGTGAGTATCTTACCGACACCATAGTAGATGACTCAATCACCAGAAATGACATGCTCAATGTAAGGGCAGAAGGTGGAAGCAAAAGGATATACGTGGATAAATAGTCTCCAAATTTCACATCCCTGCAATACAATCCCAATGTTTCTCATCTGAAGAGAATGCGGGTCACAATAACGCCATCTGGTTGACCTGGAATCAACGTGGGATTCCGCCTAACGGAGAGTATTTTCGCTCCTCGGCACCTAGACATGCAAGTATATTTTCGTTCTTGAAGCATCCCTATTGGTTAAGATTACCGTTATGGGAGGGTGGTACCGCTCTCCTGCATACCGTGTACCGTGTAGTCCTTCATGGCGGTGTCACCACGATATCCTCTGACCATTCAAGATTGCATTTGCCCCGCATCAAGTCTGATGTGGCGATCTTTTGCAATTACACCATCACCTGCCTGGTATATATCTTATCTTAGCGATACTGATAGAAAACAACGCATTTCTTTCTTGCATATCAAGTACATACCTGTTATCTAGGCGATCAACAGTGGTAGCCGGGGTCTGACCGTTGGGATCTAGACTCTGGATAATCAAACCACTACCTGACTTCCTAGGTAAAGATTGATAAAAAGAAAACTCCTGGTATAATTAAGCCCTCTGAGCGGATAGCAGATTGACCATCATTTGCTCCTTCTCTCATAAATTATAAATCCTTTGTTTCTCCCTCCACGTGCTACTCTTGGGAGCTAGGATCAAGTCAAAATTACAGATGATACGAGCAAGAATCACTTTCAACTTTATATAAGCCAAGCTATCATGCAAGTCAGTTTACTGTAGAATGGTGGATAAAATCCATGATAGAAAGGGGACATAGTAAATCGTATGTACTCACTTTCTCCCTCGACAGTTTGTGGGACCAACATGAAATGGTTGCATGACTTCACAATGGTCTGTATCAGACTCAGGGTCTCCAAGAAAACGTTCCGGGTGATATTCGAATGGCTTTTTGAAATGCCTTTAATTGCGGAATATAGCCCACTGGTGAATCGCAAGGATTGACTATAGGTGGATAAGTTGGCGCGCCGACTCCCCTGCCTGATCCGTTGAGCGGATGCTTAGCAGGAAGCACGAAGAAATAAAACCCTCCGGATTCTTTTAAGATGACTCTTACATTCTTTGGATCGTAATATCCGGAAATAGGAGCTTCTTCCTTCGGGGCCATCCGGGGTAACCCACCAGCAACGGGCGGGTACATTCTGAGGCCTTCGTCAATACAAGCAAGCAAATATGGTAGTGTATTGACTGATTTTAAATCCTTATCATCCTCGCTTTTGAGCCTTGATAGGACTTTTTCCTCCAACCGTTGGTCCAGTAGATGCGAGTGGTGTCATTTTATAAAGGCGAAAAACATGGACAAAGACAGGTCTTGATGCCGTACAAGACACTGCAAACGTCAATATACAAACAATGAGATTGTGTTGAAGACAGTGAGCTACCTGGTTGAAATAGAGGTGCAGGGTTATTATGGACATTGTCGCATTGAGAGGGGCTTGGTCAATGGCCGTCCGTAGGGGATCTGGTAGCTCTTGCAGCCAATCTCCCAAGTCTCTCGGGGCCTTTTGAACCACCCAAGAAATGGAATTGTCTCGATTTCTCCGACTGTATATCGAAGCCTTTATTTGGGCGCCCAGGTTAGCTAAGCGTAGAGTTGCAGTTAGATAATCCGTGTCGGTAAAATTGTCTGCATCGGAGTTATTAGACGAAATTCGAGAGCATAAGGCCCAAGGGAAGATTAACGTCAGCATCTTCGTCTTGAATTGAGACTGGCTTTCCCAGCATAGCCGCCCAACTTCGATCCAATATATATGCCGTCCACCAGACTCGATTCCGATGCTTTTGTAGGGGTTCGGAAGGAACAAGGCGCAGCCGAGCTTGCCACTTCTAAAAAGACGACTTAAGGTATAGAAACCACTGGGTCAAGAGAATACCGTGGTTAACAGTCCATGCAAAAATGAAAAGCTCGGCTGCGCTGCAAGTTGCTGATGACCTGCTTCGGTCTCAAGAGGCGCAGCCGAAGCTAAATCTTACGGTATTCACTTGATATACGATTCAGCAAGCCTAGATGGCATCCTACCCTAGTCCACACGTTACCCGAAGTCAGAAAATGTAGTTGGCAGTCATTTGACCCAGTGTCGTTTTAAGAATCAGACGCCGACCAAGGATGACCCATGAAGTTCATTTAATGCAGGTGAATATAGATGGTTTTTTATCGTCTGATCTGAAACTACAAGCCACAAACAAGCGTGCCCAACTGGCCCCGCAAATGGGATCAAAATCAAACTATGCCTATAGTCCAGCTCACCCACAACACAGAAATGCACTTTACAGCTCTCACACATCTATTTCCCAGTTTGGATTTTCGGTTTATGTGACCGTATAACCTCCATCAACTCGGAGGTCTGAGCCAGTCATGTACGACGACGCGTCGGACAGCAGGAAGGTTACGGGACCCATTAAATCCTTCGGTTGACCCATTCTTCCAGAAGGGATGAGAGATGTCCAAGTTTTCTCCAGTTCCGGGTTATCATTCAAGATCTTTTGTGTCCTGCACCAGCCTAGTTAGGAACAAACACACCAAGATTTAGACGGCTGGAGAAACTCACAAAGCTGTCAACATGTAGCCTGGGGAGATGCAGTTCACTCGAATGTTAGCATGTGCCCATTCGACAGCCAGCGACGCCGCCAGGTGTCGCACGGCTGCTTTCGCCGCATTGTAAGGGCTGCATTTCTCATCATTAGTGTGCGCTCCGCTTACCAGTTCAGATAATACTTACGCCTGAGGTTGGGGAACGTTGACAATTGAACCCGACATACTGCCAATGAAGACGATGCTGCCTGGCGCCTGGCGCTCCATAAGATGCTTTGCAACGCCTACAGCGAAGAGGTAAGTGCCGTCCACATTCACACCCCATAGCTTGCGCATCCGATCAATGGGGTAATGAATAGCATCAAAGTTCTCAGTAAACCCTGCCGACGTGACCAAGCCGTCAATCTTCTGATGCACACTGAGGATTTCTTTCAAGCAGCTCTCCACAGATTCCTCGTTTGACACGTCTGCAAAATGGGCAGTAACTCTAGGGAGTCTGTTTTCTTGGGTGAGATGCTGAAATGTCTAGAAATGCTATTCACGAAGGAACTAACCTCTCAGAAGTTGGGTTCTCCTTTTTGAAGGCATCTACCAGCTGTCCAACCTGAGATTGAGCTTCATCCTCTAATGTCTGGTTAACAACGCCGAACGCACTTTTTCTTGGCCGGACTACTCACTATTCAAGTCAACAATTGCCAAGTCTGCTCCAGAGTACACAATGCCCTGGCCCATGACCAAGCCCAAACCTCTGGCACCTCCAGTGACGACAACCACCTTGCCCTCCAGGGAGAGAGATGCCAATGTCGGCTTCGAAAACTGACCGCCTTGGCCAATCAATGGCTTGCTAGCTGGCAGTTCATCCGGCTGTGGATACTCCACCCGCACACCGGCATCTGTGCGGGAGTAGGATCGCTTGGGAGGCACACCAGGAGGCATCTTGAATACAACGACGATGAATTAACAGGTATTTGGTTCAATTCAAACGAGCACTGACAGAGAGAAGAGGATGGGATGAGGGGCATGGCGTCTTTGGCTCCTCCTGCAGCCAGCTGATCTTTGTCAGTTTACGGTTCCAGTTAGGCATGGCTTCCGGCTTCATCCAAACGTATCCCCGACACTAGCTCTAACCACAGACTCGTAGCTTCGACCTCGTGTCCATCCTCTTATGGCCAGGCCGGCCGACGATTTGACACGATCTGACGCGTTGAGGCCACTGTTGTAAAACATTTCCGATAGAGCCGATTGGCAAGAGAGTAGCGGTAAGCTAACCAAGTAATCATCGGTTTCTTGGCTATCAGCCAATTAAACAAGTAACGAGGGTGGCTTGTCCTAGTTCAGTAACCCGAAGGGCATTGATGGCCCACAAAGGAATCATGTGAGAACATCCACCTACAGGGTTCTCCGTGGGGGTTGGGGGACAAGAGGAGAAGGAAAAGTGTTGGGTGGACTGATGGACCAATACCATTACTAGCGTTGTCCCAACCTTGGAATAACCCCGCTCTCAAACCTGGCATTAGGACCTACCCTACACCATCCCATAACACAACTCCGTACAGTATTCAAGTGCGTAAGCGTTCTTTGCAAATGTCTTGGTTTGCACTTGGTGTGGATTATGCATCTTGCAAGTGGCTCAGCATATAATTACTATAAACTAGGATTTTGAGTTTACGGCAAAAACAAATGTCGCGGAAACATGGTGGAACATGGCGCCATAATGAAAGACCCTGGACTAACCGTATTGTCGATAGTTACGGGAGCTAAAATCATAATCTGGGGCAGGGTTTAACAGAATTCATAGAACCAGGCAGGTCAGGGGATAATACCATGCCTTATTCATAGTCCATATCTAAAGGGTCCGATAAGCCCTAAGAACATTGAAACTAACATTAATTATTGCGACGTAAGAATGTATCTAGACTTAGTTGAATATAATACCACCGTCGACAACAATAGTTTGGCCCGTCATATAATCCGAATCAGGTCCACTTAAGAAACTAACCACCTTTGACACGTCCTCCGGGACACTGGTTCGCCCGAGAGCAATCATATCATCGCTGTATTTCTTAATCATCTCACCTTTCTTTGCGCCGTGCACTTTGGCTAGCTCTTCATCAATAAGCTCCCACATGGATGTTCCCACGATTCCCGGGGCGTATGCATTAACCGTGATCTTGTGAGATGCTAATTCCATGGCGAATGCTTGTGTGAAGCCGCGAACGGCAAACTTGCTAGCTGAGTAATGAGAGAGCATCGGTAGAGGTTTCATGGCCACGATAGATGCCGCTGCCAGGAGCTTGCCGCCAGATCCCTGCTTGATTAATTGCTTGGCTGCCACTGAGTAACAGTTGAATGTACCATAGACATTAACTTCGAACATTCGGCGGAGATCTTCGTCCGTCACATCGAGCAGAGACTTCACTTGCGCAATTCCAGCGTTCGAGACCATCGTATTCAACGGGCCCAGCTGCTTCACGCTTGCTTCAACTAGCCCTTCTACCTCGGAGTGGCTGGAAACATCCGCTACATGACCGTAGGCTTTGCGGCCGAGTTGCTGGATTTCTGAGACTACTTCATCTATACCAGCCTTGTTGTTCTCGATATCTATTTCATGCAAAGTTAAAACCGAGTGGTTTTGCCGTGCGAAATGCTGGCGACCTTACCGTTGATACACACATCATATCCATCTTGGGCGAGGCGAAGCGCAATCGCTTTTCCACTGGATACCGCCAATTAGCTTCGTAAATATTCAATGATAGCTGGAGTTAAAACGTACATCCCCCTGGCTGCTCCAGTTACGATCGCAGTTCGCTGGGGTGAGGCCATGGTCTGGACTGGTAGTTTGGTTGATATACAGCACTGTAATGAAGAAACAGATGGGTCGAGAATTTTGGTGTAAAGTTATAAAACAAGGGGAAAATAGGTGACTCGGCGTAAATATTTATGCTGAGAGCTGCGAAGCCAGTCTTGGCTTAAGTAGTGACAAACACGAATAAATAACAGTTATTCACATTAATGTATTTCCCCCACAAATATCATATCCTCGGCCCCATGTTTACCCCAGACTTGGAACTTTTTAAACCCCGCACGACGATGAACATTCGGGTGATGCGGACCCGACCAAGACGGCTAAATGGGTCGTGATCGGACCCGATCCAATGTGGGCATTCTATTTGCTTACCCGTGCGGCATAAAAAGATCAGCACCACTCTAAGCGTGATGCATGTTAAATCTAGGGAAGGGAAACGGTACCAAAGTGACATATAAAATGTTTTTTATTGAACTAAACATAATCCATGAATATGGGACTAGTAATGACTTTACCGCCACTAAATTCTCTTCCGACGAAATAGACCGCTCGATTTCGCCCATCGATAGTATTTTCCGACGATAATGTGAAAGTGCCTTCAACGCGTTTTGGAAGAGACACGTCAAGGAGACTTTCTATACTCACAAAAAGATCTGCGCCCCCCTTAATGCCAACCTCCTTTCCACCAACCACTGAAGCCTCTTCTTTACTTACAAGACATTCGAAACTGTGTTGTGGTTTGTGTGGATTGCCATCAAGTACATTGCCAACTTTGACGTATCCTTCCAGTTGTCCTGAGACTTTGATTGACGCTGGCTGGTCGGACTGTGGGGAAAAGTAGATATCAGCGCCATCAAAATCACCACTGGTTTTTGTGTTGAAAAGCACTTGGGTTTCTGAAAGAACCTCGATTGTTTCTTCCGGGCTATCCAGGATACCGCCGAAAGGCTGCACCTGCGAGATGGTGGAGCCCGAGACAATAATAGAACCATGCCACACTGCTTCTCGATACCTGTCATATAGTCGTGCGCCTCCCCATTTTACTCGGATCTTTCGTCTGGTTGTTGCCGGTGCTCCCTGGGAAGCTTCTTGCTGGAGATTTCGATGAAATATGATACCACTGGCATCCCATGCCTCAACCGAGGAAAACCCACTCGTGCCATAAAAAGCATACTTAAAGACCACATCCTCGCCGGAGCTGACCGTGAGGTCATCACCTTGAATCTTTCCATTTGCACTAACCAGGCCAACTAGACGCTCACCTGTAGTGGCAAATGTTCTTCGAGCGCGCAGAGTATCAGCGACACTTTTCCAATCCAATTTATCAGCCAAGATGCCTGTTAGCCCGCCTTTCGTCCCGAAAACAGCACTGCCTGGCACGCCACCGCCGCAACGCCCACGGTGCTCATCTGAGTTGGCCGACACGCCCATTCTCCAGCCGCGTTTGACAGCATCACGAAGAAGCCACTCAAACAGACCCCATGCACTCCCAATCTCCAGTAGTCGCTCCAGCCTGGGATGGTGCCAGGCAAGATTGCATCTACGTCCGCCAACGTGGGGGATAAGAAGATGCTTCTCGGGAGCGTGAGCATAAGTTGCATATACTTCGTCTAATGGCCAAGCTCCGGGAACAAGCTCTGCTGGGCCATCTTCATTCCATTCGAAGCTGCGTGCCACGTTGCCTTCTCGATCAAAGGGAAATTCCGGTGTGCTGTTGTTTGGATCATCCAAAAAGACAACATTGTGATCTCCACCTGCAGCTGAGTTGCCGCACCATTCCGTGCCGGGGAAAACCACAAATTCTCCTTCCAAGTTAACCTTTTTGATAATTTCCAGGGTAGTTTCCCAGCGTTTCCGGGTTATATTAAAGTCGTTTGCTGTATACCCTACCACGTCTAGGCCTGCCACTTGTTGCGCGTATGAGAAGTTGTAGGTGGTTGAGTTGGTCCCGACAGTGTCATCTGAATGAACATGAAGATCGGCAAAGAGAGGGCGAGGAATTGTGAGCAACTCGTCAGCCGTGATATAGTCTAAAGATCTTACAATGGCGGAGCCATTTTGGTCACAGACCGAAACCGTAATAGTGTAGTCTCCATGTGTCGGCAAATATGCCTTTACTGTGGCCACACTCCAGCCTGGATAGGCCAAGGGAAGCTGTTTGTTCAAGATGGTTTGCAAAGTCGCGTCATTTGTTATGAGGATGTGTGCTTGAAACCCATTGAGATCAATTGTCGCATTCCCCCACGCATCTTCAGTATGCACATGGACTGGAAACGCGACGTCAAGGCCAACTAACCGGGGACTGAGGACCTTGACTTTGGCCACCGGGCCTGGCTTTATGGGGAAGGCAATATCTGGTTTGATTGGCGCAAATCTCGAGGTCCCAACCGGATCAATGTACCATCTCATCAAGAAGAGATCTTCAACAAATGTCTGCACACGTGTACCACGGGAACCCCACCTCTGGTCGCCAATGCGAACGAGAATTTGGTCACCAGGGTTCATGTACCCATCCACAATATCGATAATGATGGCCTTTTGGAATGGTCGCTCGTGTCCCTTTTGGTCAAATCGCACAGAGAGTGACTGCACTGTGGCGGGTGTCTGCCCAGGATGCAGGGGACCGGGAGTATATTCCGCCGAGACATAGTTATCTTGTCTAGGATTTGTTGTTTGAAATAGTGCCCAGTCTGAGTAAAATTTGAACGTGCCTTTGATCCAGGCCCCATCCGCGAGACCGCTAGCACCTACAGTGTACTTGACCGTAAATTCGGTCCATTGGCCGGCAATCAACGACTTCGTATTGTGGTCAAGCTTTCCAAGAAACGGCTGGGATTTAGTGTGCTGGTACAGACCTTCAGGGGCGAAGTACTGACCGGCCCGTGCCGTCAGTTCTTCATCTGTGAGCGTTTTCATCGTCGATGGCGGTATTCATGTCCTCGCAAATTATTTAGAATACTGCCATGAATTGAAATAGCTTGAGACATTTATTATTTCCTTGAATCCGGTGTCGAACGCAAAATTGAGCACAATCGTTATGGCACCAAAAGTGACCATAATGTCGTAATCGCACTAGCCACAGCAGTGGGGGAAGGAAGGTATAAGCCCCGGACTCCACTAACACATCCCTCACAAGATCCTGAAGAAATCGCTCGTGCTATATTATACAGCTTTCCTCGGGTTTAAAATTTCTGACTTTATGAGTCCTGTCTTTGCATTTAATTACTTTCTCCAACTATGATGGGTCATCAATGTTTCTTGGCACCAGCAAAGATTTCCCCATATTCCTTGACGAACGACATACGAGCTGCCAGAGTAATCAATCCCCACATATTTATTTGTGAAAAGATCAACCATGGGTTGGTTCAGCCAGGCAGTAACCTAGGAAAACCTTCATAGCACAGCCGTTTTTTGGATGCAATCAGTGGCATCATGAATGTGGCCCCATGCCATACAGCTAACATTGCTTTTCTAAGTCACCATATAATGAGGAACATGCGCTAATACAAATGCGCAGAAACTCTTTTTTTCTTTTTTTCTTTTCGGTTTGCAGTATCTGCACAATTCAATAATAAAGCTATTGCATTCTTAAATGTGTGACAATCACTATTCCGGCCTCTTTACAACAGTTAGCGCTCTAGCGCAGTTTAGGTAACAAAGCCTAGATGTAACTGCTGTACACCTAATTTGGCCAATATTTACACTAAAAATACGGTTGCGGTAGAAGGTACTAGATGTATGCTTTAGTGAATGTGAATGAGTCGCTCAGTCAAATACATCAACAATCAGTCTTGAATTATTTATAATGGAGATGGAATTATGTCACACATGAATGATTCTGATTCAGGCCCCATAATTCCCATAAAAACATCATCGGCGGGGTCTTCGTCTCTTAAATTGCCGTCTGCTAGTGCAAACAGCTCTGAATGATCACCCCTAGCCCCAGCGTCGTTTCCCACTTCGATATCTCCGAAGCCCTCACCCTCAGCCTGGTCGAAATTCAAAATGGTTTCGTCAAATAAAGCTAGATCGGGTTCAATATCACAATTAGATATCGATTCAAACGTAGTAATGTAAGGTAAGAAAGGCGTTCGGCTCAGTTCCACGGCATGATTGAAACTGCTTGGCGACGCAACATTCTCAGAAAAGTTTTCGTATGGATTTTGCCCCCTCATGGATTCAGCGAGGAATTTTGAAAACTCTCCTTCTTGAGGCAGTCGACCTCTGCTTAAGCTCAAGTCTAGTATAAGTACCGACCGTAGATATATTTCTGGATTTAAGGTAAGAATATCCGTCCATTTGTATACTACGGTGTTCATTAAAATAGGCTGAAGCTCTCCCAGATGCACAGAGTTGGCTACACACCGAACCACGTTGACAACAAAGTCGACCAACTCGAATTGGGAGCAATAGGTGTTCATGTTATCGAACAGGGCGTTCAATCTCCGATGGCTCTCCGCGACAATATCTGCGTCGACCGATGTAGAAAAGTGATTCAACATTTTTACGTCTAGGATTTGCAAGAGTAATGGAGTTGCAATGCATGCAACGGCGCTGCTTGTGAGCCACCGATCGAGCCCCATTTCACGCAATTTTTTAAAGTTCTGCGTCGAAGCGGAGACATGAATTTGCAGCCCCTCTCGGATTTGCTCCAGGTTCGTTTTTACTTCCGGAGAGCCTATGAGACGAAAGGCTTGGTGTTGTGCAAGACTTATTCTGGCCGAACTGGGAGAAAGGCCTTGGTCAGTGGATGGCAGACAGTATAGATCTTCTAGTACTCACTAGTAAAAAATATTCATCACGCCGGTGTAGAGGGTCACGGCGTTGTAGGGATCATTCTGGCTTGTGGGATTGTTCGATGGTGTGAGTCGAGCGAGATCCCGTAGAGAGATAATGGTACTTTTATGCCATTCTCTCAGCCTTGTCTCAGCTTTTTGGATGTCTTTTTGTTCAGCGTCTGATGCACCTTGCCCGCGCAGCCGTTCATTGAGGGGGTATATCAAACTGAGGACGTCTGTTAGGACACTGCACAAATGGATAAATTTCTCCAAGATTCGTGCCAAATATCGTTTGGTTTCTGGCGTGTATACATTGCTGTGATCAAACTCATCTTTCTGGTCGAGATAAGTCAGTGGATCTGACAGCGCCAGCTTCGATTGCGCACGACCAATCTGTAAACCTCCACGAAAGCACAAGGCCAAGACTCTGTCACGAATAATGCAGCCCCACCACAACCGCTTGAGAGTATTCTTGGTTTTTGCGTCTTCTTTACTCAGAGGCGCTGAGTCGGGGTAAAGGGTAACATAATTGTCGGCACCGATAGTTTCCGCATGTCTTATAGCGATGCTGAGCCATGTCGCCTTCTTGACACTCAGTATGTCCATAGACGCACGGAAGGAAAGAATCAGAGCTGCCTGGGCAATATAGATTGGATTTGTCTCGGTTTCGAAATCGTAAAGCAGCTGTCAATAATCAGCAAGATACCTCGATGACTGCGTTTCATGCGTACCTTCGCCTTTCGGTAAAAGCTGGCCTTTGCTTCACGGCTATTTGAGAAACCGAGCTTCTTTACAGTTTCTTCGGATGCATACTACATGATCGTCAGCAACGGGGAGGGCTCCACGGGGTGGCAGTGATATTACATTGCAGGAGATGAACATCATTGCATGAAACACGAGCATCGGAACCTGAGGGATGGTTGGATTTAATGATCCTCTATGGTAGTAGGCAGACCAGAAATCCCCTTCGTGAAAGATGGGCAGAAAGGTGTGCATATGCAAAAAGTACTGTTGCACAATGTCATCCAGTAAGTCGCGCCTGGGAGCCTGGAAGCATCCCTGGGACTCAAGGTAGTCGACGTCTGCGGGAAGGAGGCTTGAAAGGTTTCCAACCATGAGAAAATTATATTTGAGGTAGGAGACAGACAACACGCTCACTTCCTCGGAGCCCGCGGCCGGCGGAATACTATCTTGACTCATCGTGGCGGATATTCTGGGGGCAGACAGCTGGGGGGATGTGACACGCTTTTCAAATGCCGGATGAAATCTCGTATGGGATTCGTATCAGCCCATAAAGCCCTGGCATAGAATTTGGGTGCCATGAAGAGTGGCCTGTCCAGTGAGAAAGATGATAAAGGTAAACATCGCAGTGGTCAAGACCCAAGTTTTTCTTCTTAATATTACGTAATCCTCCGGAGGTTTGATCCGGCTTTTCTCTAATCCAACCCGGAACAACGGATGCCAATAGCCTTAGCTTATACGATCCTAGAGCTTGTATTTCGTCGTAGGAAATTAGAATTCTGGTACTTTCTAGGGGATTTATTTTCGATGTCTACGATGCGCTGAGCAAACTCCCTGTGTTCAGTATGCGTGAGGACAAGGCCGTGTTAGGGAATGATGCAATAGTAAAGTCTGCTCCTAGAAGATTAGTGCCGCTATATATACATATGATCTCAATGCTTTTCGCAAAATCCTTTCAGACAGTCGCATAGTGTTAGGCGCCGTACATCTCGTTGAATCTCACCAGCCTTTGACTTCCTCCCTCGAACTCAATGCTTTCAGGCCAAGGAGCGTGTAACCTCTAATGGTTATATAATGGCATTGGGTTCATTCCCATTGAATCGTAGAATCACCCAGCCATTTATTCCGGATCGGCCACTCTTCGCTCAGGACCATCTCACAGCATGCGTGCAACAGAAGAGCAATGAGGATGAGTCGGCATGAAATTGAAGGTAGATGGATCATAGTTACACGTAGAGTTAATGAACTTGTGCAGAAACATCCATTCCAGTGACAATTCTGACATAATTATATACTTCAAAGCCACAAATATACGCGAAGGGTAAGGAATATTGGGAATGGAATTTCACAGAGTCTTTGCATAGAGTATTGGGGTATTCGTGCACAGAATCAGCCAGGCTGATTATATAAGTATCCCACATACTAGTCACTCGTAGGCGTTAATGTATTAGCCTAATAAATCTTTACCCGTGCTGCCAACGGAGCGAAGTCGGAATTCTTTCTTAGAGCCGGCATTAGGTAAGGAATGACTGCACAAATTTATGTCTAATTTTATTAGATTTAATTCAGACGGCGCCAGTAGATACTTGGATAGCCCACCAAACCCCTTAGCAAATACTTTATTCTTTAAAATGCTACTCTTACTACTCTTACCTAGCTACAAAGTGGAAGATAACAGTTAGAGTCGCTGGGGGTTAAGGGCTATGGGGCTGTGGAGGATGGCCGATTGGATTTTCGTCTGGGTGTATCCCTGCCAGCTCCACCCGCCATCGGAACTTGGGTTAATCGCCAAATGACTTTGGTTTCAGTTTGCCGAACGATCCAATTTCCGAGGCCATCAGCAAGTCGCCACGGAATCTGCGGCAAGGACGAGTAAACATTAATGCTCTTACTTTCTATTGTAAGGCGGTTGGCTCATTGGCGCGCACCGTCTAACGGCTGAACTGTCTCGCTACTGGAGTTTTCGTATTTGTTCAGAAATGGAACAGTACTAACATTGCTATACTTGCTTCTTATTGAAGCTGCTGGCTTGAGAGTTATGTCATACTTTATAATCATATTCCTCACATGCTGTTGCCAGGATCGTATCTGTCAGGCTCAGGAATGCAAGCTTATTCTTGGCAAAATGAAGTGAGCCCCTTGTTTTGCTGAGGTCCCGAATTAACCCCACATTTCTAGACCCATTGGCATGGTGTCGTAATTTGTCCAACTGAGCGACGAATTCGCGATGGTTTGCGGGCGGTCAAATATCAGGCGTCCCTAGAAAAGAACTGATTCGTGGTGTTCTTAATTTCAAATGAATTGTTATCCTTCGGAGCACAGAAACAGTGCTTTGTTGCTACATCAAAGATTTCAATTTCAATATCAGCAAAGTGTAGGTTAAGCATCTTAGGAAAGGGGCAGGTCGGTCAACAACTACACATTTCTAATTTCCTTTCAGGGTTCAAAACAACTGGGTAACACAACCCTGACCTAGTTTCTCGGGTCTACTTTGTTTGGTTCATTTTGTAGAGAGGGTCGGATATCCCACTTGTAACGACTGGCATGGCCAAGCAAAGTGGAGAATCATATCACATCGTTTGCCTCAATGGCTTAATCATCCTCCACCCAAGTTGACCCAGGCGCAGGGGTCAATTATGACATTAAGGCTCTTGGATCATGCTTGATCGACAATTAAGATATCACAGTCAAGCAGGTCTATAACAATATAAAGCGTATATAAATTCTTAGCAATGTAACGAGGTTATCATTAAATTCCACACTGATAAGACTCTTAGACCCGCTTTTGTTAGATGATAAGGACACATCTGGGTCTAACCTATCTTGCTTAATATGGTTATACGTATTAGTCATCTAGATATTAAAGAAAATATCGTAATAGAAAGATGTACCCGTAGGCGTAAGGTGGGGCACATGCCTTTACACCTTATCCCAAGGTAGGCCCGGAAAACCTATATTAGCCGGGAAAACCTATATTATTTATTTTTTGTTAGTCTCTTATTAAAAGCTTTAAAAAAAAATATTAAATTAAATTATTTTTAAGTAAATATTATATAATTATAAGATATTTATTAAATATAAAATTTCTAAGAAAGA
>PGGA01000002.1:4343849-4376985 GCA_004380915.1 Calonectria pseudonaviculata
TTAAGAAATATTATTAAAAATAAATTTATTATCCTTTTTAATAATAATTTTAATATTATTAAATTTAAATTATAATTCCTTTATATTAATAAGCTTATTAATTTTATTATAATAAAAAGATTATTATTATAATATAATAAATAATATAATTAAATATTAAATTAAATAAATATTAAAGGTAATAAGAAAATAAATTAAAATTAATAAAATTAAAAGTATAATTAAAAAAAAGGCTTTTTATAAGTTAGCTTAATTAAGCTAAAAAATATAATTTTTATTATTTTTATTAATATATTTATTTTTAATTATTTTATAGCTTTTAAATTAATCTATTTATAGCCTTATATTTTAAATAATAATTATATTATAAAGTATAAATAATTATTATAAAAAAATTAATTATTTTATAATATAAATTATAAATAGTAGGCTAATATAGATTTTCCTAGCTAATATAGGTTTTCTAGGCCTATCTTAGGACAAGGTATAAAGGCGTGCGCCCCACCTTACGCCTACGGGTAGCTTTTTTGCACTAAAATATATGAGACCCACTAAAATATATACAGGGGTTATGTCGTTATATACCTGCTTGACTGTACAGAGTATGTGATAAACTGATCTTCCGAGTCAGTGGACGATCCTGGTACATATGAGGAATTGGCAAGGACCACGCCGTCGACTTTCGCTTAACTAGAAATATGCTACGTAATACGAGGAAACCCTTGCCATTGGCGTTTAGCGCCCAAGCGCCCCTCCCGCCCCTCCGCTAGAATATCGGATCAAGCCGAATCCTTCTCAAACGACACTAAAATTCACATGGTACTAGAATGTTTCCACCAAACAGAAGACCGATTTTAGCTCCACCTTCCCAGAGCAGTAACTGACCTGGAACCACTATCCGAGGCTGAAACGATGCTGCAGTCCCCCGGTCCCGTCTCTAGCACTCTGGCATGGCTTGATGAGGTGTTTCACGCCGTGAACTTTTGGGAGGCGGAGTTTATTTGAGGTATTCAGAATAGGGTGATGCTGTCATGTCCCGTAACCCAGAGATTGTGAAGCTGTCGTTGGTGGAATAAATCACTGTCAACAGATGGGATGGAAGCGATAAATAGACTGTATTGCCTCGCTCGAACTTCATCATTCTTGGTGTGTTGCATCAGTACCACTTTCGTTCATTTTCTTGACATCATATCACCACAAGCAGGGTCTTTGGCAATTCCTCTCGTTACCTACACAAATTCTATTTTTTTCGTCTTCTTTTCGTGAACCCGCAAATATGCGTATTTCAAACGCTCTTCTCGCCATCACGGCACTCTTGCCAGGATCTTTTGCTGCTCTTCCTACCAAGGCCGAGGGATTTGCCGCCAGCACTACCGGTGGCCAGGGCGGTCAGGCTGTCTACCCGAAGAACAACGCCGAACTTGTCAAATATCTGGGCGACAACACCGCTCGAATCATTTACCTCGAGCGCACTTTCGACTTCAAGGGCACCGAGAACACTGCTAGTGAGACGGGCTGCGCTCCTTGGGGCACTGGTTCACAGTGCCAGCTCGCCATTAACAAAAACAACTGGTGCACCAACTATCAGCCCAAGGCCCCCAAGGTCAACGTCAAGTACGACAAGGCTGGTTTGAATCCTATCAAGGTTGGATCCAACAAGAGTATTATCGGCGTTGGCTCCAAGGGCGTTATCAAGGGCAAGGGTCTGCGTCTTGCCAATGGTGTCAAGAATGTCATTATCCAGAACATCCACGTCACTGACCTCAACCCCCACGTTGTTTGGGGTGGTGATGCGATTACTCTTGATGGAACTGACAATATCTGGATTGACCACTGCACCACATCTCTGATCGGCCGTCAGCACATCGTTCTGGGCAATGGTGCTAGCGGCCGTGTTTCCATCACCAACAACAGGATTGATGGTACCAGCAACTGGTCGGCTAGCTGCAACTCCTACCACTACTGGGGTATCTACTTTGCTGGCTCTAGTGATGTAAGTGACGAATAAATAATTTTCGGGGAACCGCTGCTAACTTCAACAGCTTGTGACTTTCAAGGGCAACTACCTTTACCACATCTCCGGCCGTGCCCCCAAAATCCTTGGCAACACCCTTCTCCACGCCGTCGACAACTACTTCCACGATGTCCCCGATCACGCTTTTGAGATTGACGACGGCGCCATGGTTCTCGCTGAAGGCAACGTCTTCCAGAACGTCAAGAACCCCGTCAAGGCTGGGTACACGGGCCGCCTTTTCAGTGTCACCAGCACTAGTGGTGCCAACGCTTGTTCTTCCTCTCTCGGTCGAACCTGTCAGCTTAACGCATTTGGAAGTTCTGGCGCCCTGTCTGGCACTGATTCTGGATTCTTGGGTAACTTCAAGGGTAAGACTATTGCTTCGTCTGTTGGTTCTAACAGCGCTAAGAGCGCTCAGACCAAGTCTGGCTTTGGATTGGCCTAAAGGGAGAGTAGGATGGAGAGTTGGGAATTAGATAAAGTGGTCTTAATGTTTTATTTATTTGATTTGAAGTTATATCCTGGTTCTATAGCGATCTATAAAATTAGTCTCAATTATTGATTTGATTTCTCTACCTATATCCATGTTTATGATGCCTTTTCATTAAAGTAAAAAATCTACGCACGCCTGAATCACTGGTACAGTTTCTTCCCGTCTTGGTGGGATTTACCCTGTCGAGGTGTAGACGGGTATGCGGCGGGTGTGTTTGTATATATACATCCCTTACTCATACGGTCGTGTGATGGGCTGACCCTAATAAGGCTAAAGCGATAGCTAGCGCTACGGCCATCAGTGGATGTTTGTCCACTATCCAATTGAGGCAAAAGGATACGTATTGATCAAAGCCGTCTGTAACCCCAATCAACTAGCTATATAGGCACTGAGGCAAAGCCTCAGTCTATAACAGGTCGGCTCGAATTCGGGTTTACAACCAAGCATATTAATCCACTACGAAAAAGAAATCGACGGAATGACGTGCATGCATGACTTCACATGGACGATTGAACTGCATCTTCTTCCAAGTAAGGACTGTAAATCGATTTAAAAATAAAAAAACCAATACAAGTCCGATAAACAATCATTCAACTTTTTCCCATTCCAACGTCAGTTGAAAGATCCGCATCCAAGAATTCCCAGAATTTGCTGCGTTGAAGCCGTTGTTCATCTCGCTGAACTTTTCAGCACTAGCTACTCCATTCTCCGTTTCATGCCATCCGATGGAACTATTGCCATGAAGATATCCCTCAGTTGTCCCTGACACGGTTTGAATGCTTTGGGCGCCCTGGTACATTAGACCAGAAAATCCAGCACTCATGGCTGACATCATCTGCATCTCTTGCATCGCTCGCAGCATCTCTATCTGCGGGACTGTGTGCGCATATACGCCATCACGCAGCCGTGAGAACTCAAGTAGCTCGGTAGCATTTTGTTGCTCGCACGCCTGGGCCCATTTTTCACGCATGCGAGGAGAATACAAACAGCACATGCGATTGTCAGCAATAAGCTCATTCTCAACCTCAAATTGCAGGCCCCCTCTTGTTTTGCATATTTCCAGGTAGCACTCGGGGCAAATCAAACAGTCGTGCCAACCGTACCATGTACGGTTTGGAACGTGTTTGTTCCGTGGGCACTCTGGCAAGTCGATGTAATTTCGAACTGTATTGCAGAACCTAGACCACACACCCTCTTGCTGCGCCTCGAACAAACTAAGTGCAAACTGGAGTTGTCGTGGGCTTGACCTATTCATATTGCATTTAACAAGGCTCGTCGATTCACCGGTGGGTCTCCTTTCAAAGAACTGGCCAGAGTCGAATGCTTCAACATCGCCAGCGAGACAAGATGGACAGACATTGTAATTGTCGCAGCCCCCTTTAAGGGTATACCATGTGCCACCAGAAATGCCGTCAGCTGTACATGGTGGGTTAGGAAGAATATTTCGAGCAGATCTGCTGAAAATACTAGCATCTTGACGTTTTACGGCAGCCTCTAAGGCGGAGATTATTGCGGGTTTCTTGGCGTCGCTTTAAGACTTGATTAGTACATACCACAAGTATAAATAATAAGTATGGTTCAAAAGATTGAGAATTACAAAACACACGTACCATGTCCATGCTGAGGGTTCCTCTTGTCTATGTCCAAGAGCATGATCCATCCATTCTAATCTAGTACAGTAACCTATCAAAAGTCTACATCAGCACCCTACTCACACCACCACCACATTTATAACCACGCAACTTTATAAATATATTTTAAGGCTAAATAATATATAATTTATTCTTATTATATTTTTATTATATTATAATCCCATAGTAATTTATAGATTCTAGTAGGACCTCCCTCTTTTTATTAGTTCCTTTTTTTTTATATTTATTTTATTCCAAATTTAATTATTTATATTAAATTATTAAGCTACTTATTATTATTATTTATATTCTCTATAAATCTCTTTTAAAGGTTATTTAGGCTAAGTCTTTTTTTTATAAATAACTAATAATTTAATATTAATTTTAGTATATTTTATTATTAAAAATAAATTTAATATTATTATTATTAAGGCTTTTTTTCTTAAGTAGCTTATATTCCTAAAAAATAAGCTTAATCTTATTTTTAGAATATATAATATTTTAATATTATAAAGAATAGATTTTCTTATTAAGGTAATATTTATTTATTATAATAAATTAGATATTAATAGCCTAGATCTCTTAATATATATATCTATATATAAAATTAGATTTAGAAGGAGTATTATCTTTATAGATAAGGTAATATTAAAATATAAATATTTTAATTAATATTATTTATAGGTATATTTATAGGTATATTTATAGATATATTAAAATATACTAATTTTAATTATTAGAAAAGCTATCTTTTTATTATATTTTATTTTTATTAAAGAAAGCTTTATAGTTTTTATCTTATATTACCTTTAGGCTTTTATAGTAATTATAAGTATAAAGATAATTATATTATAGGATTTAAAAGTTTAAAGATTTAATATACTTCTTAGTATTATTATCTTATTAAGCTATCCCTCTTCTTAGGGGGATATAAATTACTTTTATATCTTAATAATATATAATTTATAAAATAAATATATTAATAGATAGCTCTTATTATATAGTTTAATATTTTATATACTAATCCCTGGTATAAATATATATATATAGCTAGTTAGGAAGTAATTCTAAAATCTTTAGAATCTACTCTTAGGGGATTATTTGCTATATAATATTAATATATCTTTTGAATTTTACCTTATTTACCTTATTATTTTATAGTTTCCCTAAATAAGGGAATTACTTTTTTAGGTTTTATTTTAAAATAGCCTAAATATACTTAATAGGGCTTAAATTAGGTAAGTTTAAAGGCTAATCTAAGAGCTTAATTCCTTAGTTAAGTAATTATTCTATTATCTTCTTTAATATATAAATTTTAATATTATTTTATTAAAATACCTTAGTATTATTATAATATAATAAAAGATTATTATAAAGTACTAATTTATAACTTTAAAAGGTGTATCTATTTTTTTTTAGCTATTAGATCTTAAATTATAAGAATAAGTAATATTATAAGGACATAGGTATTAACTAACTATATACTATGCCTTATATACTAATATATAATATAATTCCTATATAATATATAAGAATTAGTTAATCTTTTAATCTATTAAGGAAATATAATATACTACTTATATTCTTATAATTATTTTTATATATTATAGGTCTTCTAGTTATACAAAGGCTATAGGTTTAAACCCTAGATCTATAATTATATTAGGCTTATATTAGGCTTATAAGGCTATTATATATAATTATTACTATAGCTAGTCCTAGGGATTAATATTAGTTATATATTCCTAGGTATTATATTAGTCTATTTCCTTAGTAGCCAAAGTATATAAGGCTAGTAATTACTTGCCTAAGGCTAATAGTATCCTTAAGTAAGACTATTAGGACTAATAAGGGATAGTATAGCTTAGGATATATTGCTAGTGGAAGGGGAATAATTATAAGGATATAGGTATTAATTAATTATATACTATGCTTTATATATTAATATATAGTATAATTCCTATATAATATATAAGAATTAGTTGATCTTTTGGTCTATTAGGGAAATATAATATACTATTTATATTCTTATAAATATATATCTTTTTTTCTAGATTTTATTCTAATATATCTTTAAAATAATAAGCTTAATATAATTAGTTTAATTTATAAACTTCTTATTATACTTTTTATATAAAAAGCAAAAGAACTATATATTAGAATTATTAGATTTATTTATAATTAAAATCTTATTTAAATTTAAAATCTTAATAATAATTAGCTTAATATTCCCTTTAATTTTAAATATATATATCTCTATTAATTTATTAATATCTAAAAGCTAAGCTTAAGTAAAATAAAGCCTAATTTTTATCTTTTTCTTATTTAGTTTTAAGTACTTTATTACTTTTTATTTATATTTAAAATATAATCTAATAATTTAGTAGATTATTAAAGGTAATATTTAACTATTAATAAAATTAATAAGTATTTATATTTAGTTAAAATATAAGTAAAAAGCTTAACCAGGCAATTCTAGGAGTAAATATAATTAGTATTTAAATAATTATAGTATTAGTCTCTTTTTACCTTAATTAATAGAATAATTAACTTTATATATTTTATAATCTTAATACCCTTTTAATATTAAAAATAATAAACTTTATTAGATTTATTCTAATATTTAAAATAGCTTCCTTATTATACTAAGACTAATATATTCTAGCCTACTTTTAATATTATTAAAAATAGCTAAATCTAAATTATATTTTAAATATTATATTCTTTATAATTCTTTATATCTATTTACTATAAAATATATTAATAATAAGCTTTATATTAAATATCCTTTTAATTTAATTAAATACTTTAAATAGATCTTTTCTTAATATAGGCTATTTATACTATTTAAGATTAAAAGTATTAATTTTATATTATTTTAAAAGATAAAAGTATTAATTTTAAGCTTTAATTACTTTAAAAGAATAATATTAATATTAATAATAAAGATTATATTTAAAAGGAATATATAAAGATTAATAAGATAATAAATAAGTATATTTTAGGTAAATTTAAGGATATAAAGCTAAAAGAAAATAGATTCTTAGAAGATATTAATAATAGCTAATATAATTAGTAGCTAGAAAGGACTATAAATATTATAAAGTTTATTAAGAACTATAATAATAGAAGCAGGGCTAAAAAGAAATACAGAGGTTACTAATAAATATTATATAAAATAGTCTAAAAAGTTAAGGAAAATTGGTAGTCTAGGCTAGATTTTAAATATCTAGGAAATTAAAAGTATGTTTATTTATAATTATTAAATCTAGTTTATAATTTATTAATTTTTAGATACTATATATAATATATTATTTCTTTATCTTTAAAAGTACTTAGAAATATCCTATTTTTTTCTTATTTTTAATTACTTAATAATTAAATATATTATACTAAATATATTTATAATAATAATAAAACTAAGGCTAGGTACTAATATACCTAGTATTATACCTTTAGCTACTATATTAAATTCCTTACTATATTTATAATTTCTAGATATTTTAATACTAAATATATATAAATTAGATATTATTATAAAAAGTTATATAGATTATAAGTTAGAGGGGTGGTTAGGGTTATGTCGGAGTGGGGACCTGGTTGCGTCGTGCCGACGTAGACTTTTGACCAGTAACTGTAACATTTTTTGCCACGGGTATATATTCAAAATCATCCTCTATTGCCGTCCACGCAATTTGATCATAGTAGCATATCTCACAGATGACCAAACCTTCGACTTTGTCTTTTGGTTGAACCCATTTTCGGCTTGATGCTTCGACGACCTTACCCTCGCACCGTGGCAATTGGAAGCGCTTGGTGGCCTTGGCTACCCAGTCAGAGAAAGGCGCGTTGTTTCTGGAGAAAATTTTAAAAGACCGCTTGATGTAAGGAAAGCTTGCATCACACATCCATGCATCTCCATCTGGTTGCGGGTTGGGATACCGGCCTGCCCTGGGAATAAATTCTGCCGCATATATACTTGCTTGTACAAGGTCTTCGTAACATGCCTCACAGGAAACAAAATTGATCATAATATCGTTTGTATCCCTGTCAATTATAAACCACTTGAAGCCATCTCGGCCTTTTATTGCTGCGTGTGGTTTGCAATCTTTTATACCAAGGCGTTTCACCATATATTCCTGGAGGGGATCAATAGCTTGCATTTTAAAGCATTGCGGTAACAAGACTGATGTTATGCGCGAGACATTGAATCTACATCTGCCATTAACTCTCCGTGTTTTTTCAAATGATGTTGCTAATGCCGTATTTTGTAGGAATCTAGAATGGCAACGCGTGCAGATGAGAAAGTCAGGCACTGTGGGTAGATGGAACCAGACTGTTTCATAATTAATGTCGCGGACGTTTCCTGGGCAATCCCACACGACTTCATTTGGTTCACCATGTTCTGATATGGCGAGAGGTGGACGGCGCCATTCAACTTCGATCCATGTCCTGTCTCGCGTATGGGGTGGAGTGATAGAGACCGTGGCAGACGGCCCCTCGATTGAGAATTTACTTAGCTCATCGACCATGTTATCGATATGCTCTGTCATTTCGGTCCTGATATTCGATACTGGGTGTTCTGTCTCCGATTCAAAGTTGGCGGCTGAATTAACATGCTGGAGTACCACGGGGTTTGGGGATTGAGGTGATGTCCGAGGGCCATTTGGTAAAATATCGGCACCGCTATTGGGCCCTGCGGCATCCACGTTAAATTGTCCCATCTCCAGTCTAGGTTTCTTTGCCTGGACGGCTTGGGATGTTACTGATGATTGGAATTGGGATGCTTTTCCCGAAGATGGCTGGTGATGATACAAGATGCTATCATCTGGTCTTGGATCATGTCGGGACGGTAACTTTATCATCATTGGACTATCGGATTGAAACTGACCAGAGGGAATAAATGGAGGGTTTCCCATAGTCATGTTAGATTTTGAGTAGGGGTGTTCCAGTACCGGGTCCGAAACCAATGGCGCGCTTCCAGGGGTTTGTTTGCTGGACAGTTCTGGCGGACTGTATGTATTCTCCACCGTATTTTCATGCTGACCAATGCCTGGAACATTTGTAGTGTACAGTGGACTTGGACTCTCGACAACAGCAGAATAGGTGTGCTGTGTTTGAGTAAATGTAAATGGAGAGGCTGCTGACTGCCCCAATGAAGCCGGTTCCACTATATTATAGTGCCTATGGGCTACTGTGCTCGCTGCTGTATAGCTGACTTGGGGTTGGACGAAAGAGACGGCACTGTTCTGGTATTTTGTGATATCTGTAGTATTGGAGTATTTGTAGTTGACGGCTGCTGACTTGTTGACGTTATGTTGCTCGTGAGAAGCCACTATAACAGCCCCAGGATGAGTGTACTGGGAGTGGGCCAGGGGCATGCTATATTCATTTCCGAACGCCTCCGCAGTATTAGCAAACGGTTGGGTTGGAGCGTGTGCTAATACGGCGTAGCTTTCGAAAGTATTGGGTGGCGTCGGCACATGCAAGGTGGCGGGATATACTGCTGGCCCGTCATTCCAGTATTGAGCTTGGGGAAGCGAAGGCTCTCTCTGAGATGCGTGTTGATGTGTCGTATCTGGTGGTGCGTATATAGCACCATGATTCTGGCTTGCTTGTGTTAGTACCTCTGGATCATATTTGATCACATTCTGCTGTGCAAAAGAGCTTGCCAAGGCACGAGCTTCAGTATGCACATTCTGAGCCACGGATCTGAGATTTGAAACCAGACCACGAAACGAGCTTGGGCGCTCAGGAAGAGGTGGTAGATTTTGCGGCAAATGTCCATAGGGAGACGGAAAAGGCCTTGAAACTGGTGGAGTCGCCCATGGTTGGTTATCCATAGGGACTGGAGCGGATGAATGATATTGCCCGGTCCATGTTCCCCCAGCAGGACTCTGAGGATATTCATACCCAGCAGTCGCAGCGGGTTGGCGCGGGGGAAGAGGAGGAGGAAGAGGGGTAGTCGGTTGGACGCCCGGCTGCCCCGGAGGCGGGGAAAAATAAGGAAGCTGCTGTCTTTGGTCCATGTGTTTAATTACGCGCCACAATGAAGCCTTCTCAGCAGGTTCTATGCAAATTACGAGCCACCCACAAGTAGGGGACGTGCCAAGAGACAGGAAACAAAGAGGGTCTATGTTCAGAGTAGTAATGAAGGAGGCAGAATGAAGAGTTTACCTCACCAAATTAAAATACCCGTCATGCCAATTTTCAGCTGGAGCCTGGAGTAACCAAGTTGACGAGCTGAGAGTAACAATGCTAAACATTACCAGGGTATTTTCAGCCGTTCCAAGCTAAAAGTCTTGGCTTCTTCTGATTTTGTGTCACCTATACTCTAATCACCAGACACAGCCCTAGCCACACCAGCCTCCCTCTCCTTGTCCATGGTACAAACATTTCCCTCGCAAGAACAATGTCATCTGGATCTGTGTTCCAGAGTTGTACGTCAAACCATCGGGCAAAATGAGCGATTGCCAAAATATTTCCATCTGGGCAAAGCTTTTGTCTCCAGTTAGCCATGCTGAACTAAGGCATTGAGTTTGCTAGGTGTTATGACCTCAGCCGCACTAGCCCGGCCAAGCCCGGCTTACCATGGAAGTCATGTGATATAGACCCACTTTGGCTCCCTTATCTCCTGCTAGGCCCGGGTGAGCGCGATCACTTCGATCAACACCAAGAGTGATCACTGTGATCACTCTCAATGTGACCTAAAAAGCCCTCACCTTTGCCCTAACCTGCCCTAATAGAATAGCCTATTTAAACCCTCTAGCAGTTGCTTCCACCTAGGGCACAACCCAGCTCTCAATACAACTTGGTTACCTTCAATTGATCTATTTGTCTAATTGACCAATTACCAGACGTAACATTCTTCCTTTATTGCTCAAACCGGCGCGCCTGATCCTGCCTGCCAACACAGACCGCTACAGCCATTAATAAACATTTAAACACTGCCGTATGATGTGGGTAAGGTTTCATCAGATCCGCTCTTCTGTTGGGATGTTCATGACGGATGTAAGCCCTTGTGTGCCTTTTTACGTCAACCGATACCTGATATACCTTTTCTTATGTAAATTATGCACCTAGAGTATGAATAATCTGACTAGGAAAACAGTAGTTGGGCAAATAAGTACATCGTATTTTGTATCCCTGGCTTAGTGAGTGCGTGTAGGAACTGGCTTGTATTTCGATAACTGTTGTTTCTTTTCATTTTTCTATCAATGGTCAACTATTCACAGTTTTTGAATTAACCCTTAAAATTCATTTCATAAATTTGTTTAGCTGTCTCGGCGCAACAGAAGTCGGTGACAATCACGCCAAATCGGCTCTTCTTAGCATCGAAATCGTGTTCAGCACCATTTAGGTATGCTCTGAGTTTGGGGTTCAGTTCTTCCGCATAGTCGCGCGGAGTGCGGACAATTCCGTCGACGTCAGACATGACGTCGAAGTACATGACGCCGTCATCGAACTTTGCACTCCTGGCCGCCTTGAGCTGGTCAGTCGTCTTGTTCCAGCGTGCGTCGTATGACATGCCGGATTCAGCAGGGTTCTGCGTTTGCCTCCAACTACCTTGAGCTACAATCCTGTCTTTTTGATTGTAAAGGCCGGTGATATCAATTCCAATATTTTTCCCGGGCGCGTTATTAAATCGTCGAAGAAGAATGACCCTGCCTCGGGATTTCTCAAGGTGCGGCCAGGAAATTCCAGTGTACCACTTGTGCTCGGTCCAAATCTCATCAATGCGATGAGCAAGTCCGGCGTCTTCTGCGACAGGATTGGATTTCACCAGTGAGGAAACATTAAAACTCAGAAAGTCGTCAAATGTACCCACTTGGATGTGCTCTTGATCCCACTTGATGGAAACGAGCAGCGTCTCCGATGAGTGTTCGCGCAAAAAAGTAGCCAAGTCATCTGTAACGGACTTGAGAGACCCCTTGAGTCTGATGGCAGCGTGACACAAGCCGTAGTCTCCGTTTTCCCCATGGCGTACGCGCAAGTCAAAGTATCGAACGCCATCTCGAAGTTGTTGTGTTATCTCTCGGTCTTGAGTTTGTGCAGCTTTGGCCACAACGGGACCAATCACACTCGCAGGCCCATCGAGTTCAGATTTAATGTTGTGCTTAGTTGCATGGCTGTCATGGGTTCCTGGGATTGTGATTTGAGTAAGGTTACGATCACCAGGAACATCTTTCATCCAGTCTGCTGGTCCTGGGATGGGGCTCATCTTGAATGCAAGGATTGATATGGAGAATGGGAATGATCGGCATAAAAGATTGCGCAGGAAGTGGATCAAGGTGGTACAGACTGACTGAATAATGTCGAGAAGGCCAAGAATGGGGAACAAAATGGTTGCTTAAACTGGGTAGAAGGCGGGGTAAGGTAAATCATATGCATCTGGTTGCCATGGCCACAAACGGAGCAGCCGAACTATGCTGGTTTTAGCTAGCCTTGGAATAAATAAGTGCCTCATGGTGACAAGAGCCGTATCAGATGTGTGGCCATTCCAGGCTTAATGAATCAGGAAGGCGGTGAACCCGGAGGGGCTCGGCAGAATAAGATATGCACCATTGGGCGCAAGATCCGGGCTAGTTAAAGTATGCCTGACGGTCTTTTCCTTGTTCACGTGAAGGAAAGGCCATCTTTGATAACAATCCATGATTTCGCAAGTTACAATATGAAATTAAGATGCAATTTTCGGTATGTTGAATCAGTTCTTCAATCTACGCAATATTTAAGCAATAGCTCTCAAGTCAGTTGCAATACACATAATTTGAACAGTACCCTCGCTTAGCGATTGTAGATCGCACCCTTAATTTGATTTTGGAACTAAGTACAAATTATTGTCACTGTTGGAACGGTAAAGGGCTCTCTAAGAGCGGGAAAAACAGACCCAGAATTTCAGCTCCTATCTTGCATTGTTCTTTCAGTTTGATAACCATTATCCCTTTGAGTGCTATAAGACTGTACCCACGTACCCCGCCCTATATAACCCCAGCAAAAGCAAAGTGACCTTGGGTGATATTAATGATTTCTAGAATTAATACTACAAAATTTACTATATAAATAGTTTTTTAATTATAATAGATACTTAATAGTTCTTTAATAAGGCTATTAATATATATAATAATAATAACTTTATTTTCCTAAATTATTATTATTATAAATACCCTAAGGATAATACTTACTAGCTAATAAAGGTACTAATAATTAACTATAATTATATCTTTAAGCTAATTAAGCTATTAGCCTAGGCCCTAGAAATAAAAGAGCTATTCTAAGAGCTATTATTATTATTCTAGGAATTTATATTTATTTTTCTAGTAAAAGGCTAAGTTTAATATACTAATAGTTAAATTAATTATTTACTTAAAAAGGTTAAAAATTATAATAAATAATAGCCTTAGGTAAATTTTTTTATTTTAAAAAAACCCCCTTTTAAACTACTTAATATAACCTATAAGTAGAATATCTCTTTATATAGTATTTTTTGCTTATTTTATAAGGAGTAATAGGAGCTTTTTATTATAATTATTATAGTTATAATTATTTGCCTATAAAAACCCTAGTAGGGAAAAATAATTAGTTATAATAATTCTTTTACCTATTCCCTGGGCCAGGGGCTAGTACAGGAAGTTAAACCCTAGTCTCTATAAAAAGACATAGTATACTAACCACTGTACTATACTACTAGCCTTAGGTATAATTATTAAACTAGAAGCTAATTCTTATAAAGGAAATTTATATATAGCTTATAATCTTAATTTATATATAAATAACTAAAACAGAATACATTAGAGATTATTAGAAGGTTTCCTAGCCTAAGATTAATATACTAATTATTTAATTACTAAGTAAATATCTTATAACTAATTTTAGCTTTTATTATAATAATTATAAATATTTAACTATATAATAATATAAATAGCCTTATTAAATAAAGTATATAGCTAAATCTTTAGCTAGGTTAATAAATAGTTTAACTTTTTATAGAAAGTATTTATTTAATTTTATAATCTAGGTATAAATATTACTATAGATAAGGCTATAGCTTATTTTCTAGAAAGATATAAGTAAGTTCCAGGGGTTTTTAATATAAACTAGCTAAGGTTATAATAGGGGTCTTTAGTAGCTACTAGGGGGTTCTTTAGTAATAGTTTTATTAATATCTAATCTTCTCTTCTAACCCTACTTAGGCAGGGTTATAGTATATCTACCTTAGCTAGGAGTTATATAGAGAGCTATATAATTACCTTATAAAGTATTATTCCTTTAATTATGCTAATAAACTAATATTAAACTTTTTCTTTTTTTATAGGAATAATATATACTCTTCCTATAAGTTTAATAATTAAATTATAATATTATTATTATTAATAAATTACTCTAGTACTTAATTAAGGCTCTATTTTATAAATATCAAGGTATAAAAGTGATTTATATCCCCCTAAGGAGAAGAATAGCTTAATAAAATAATAATACTAAGAAGTATATTAAACCTTTAGACTTTTAAATCCTATATTATAATTACTCTTATGCTTATAATTACCTTAAAAGCCTAAAGATAATATAAAATAAAAACTATAAAGCTTTCTCTAATAAAAATAAAAAATAATAAAAAAATAGCTAATAGCTAAAATTAGTATATTTTAATATACCTATAAATATACCTATAAATATACCTATAAATATACCTATAAATAATATTAATTAAAATATCTATATTTTAATACTACCTTATCTATAAAGATAATATCCTTCCTAAATCTAACTCTATATATAGATATATATATTAAAAGATCTAGGCTATTAATATCTAATTTATTATAATAAATAAATACTACCTTAATAAGGAATTCTACCCTTTATAATATTAAAGTATTATATATCTTAAGAATAAAATTAAGCTTATTTTTTAGAAGTATAAATTATTTAAAAGAAAAGACTTTAATAATAATAATATTAAATTTATTATCTAATAATAAGATATATTAAAGTTAATATTAAATTATTAATTATTTATAAAAGAAAAGTCTAATCTAAATAATTCTTAAAAGAGATTTATAAAGAATATAAATAATAATAATAAGTAGCTTAATAATTTAATATAGATAAATAAAGATAAATATTAAGCTTTATTTTAAATTAAAGGGTTTTAATATCCTAAGCTAGCTTAAAGGTAAGAATTCCTTTAAGTATTCTTAGGTCTAGCCTTTTAGGCTAGCTTTTATTGCTTATATATATACCTAGGTAATTTTACCTTTCCCTGGGCTATTAGTAATTATTTAGTATATACTTAGTAAGAATATCTATACTAATTATAGCTTTATATTAAGATAGGTAGAATATCTTTATATAAGACTTTATTTACTATATACTCTAGTCTCTTAGATAGCTCATTAGTAGGGTTTATTTTACTTAGTTTATATTTAATATTTAAATTAAAAGGTATTAATTAATATATTTAATAGGTAAGTTTTTCTCCAAGGTCCTTTATAAAGGCTATAATAATTCCTATTAAAGTTATATAATCTATTTATAGTATAAACTTATTTATTTATATTTAGTTAAAATATAAGCAGGAGGCTTAACTAGGTAATTCTAGGAGCAGATACAATTAGTATTTAAATAACTATAGTATTAGTCTCTTTTTGCCCTAATTAATAGAATAATTAACTTTATATATTTTATAATCTTAATATCCTTTTAATATTAGAGATAATAAACTCTATTAAACCTATCCTAATATTTAAGATAGCTTTTTATACTAAGACTAATATATTCTAGCCTATTTCTAATATTATTAAAAATAACTAAATCTAAACTATATTTTAAATATTATATTATTTATAATCTATTATACCCTTCTACCTTAAAATATATTAATAATAAATATTATATTAAATATCTACCTAATCTTATTAAGACTTTTAAATTAAAGCTTAGAAAGAAAGGGCTCCTTAGGCTATTTAGAATCTTTATTATAAATCTTAAATTATTTTAAAAAATATAATATATTAAATTTAAGTTTTATATACTTAAAAAGAATAATCTTAATATTAATAATAAAGGGTTTATCTAAGAAAAGTATAAAAAATTTAATATTATTATAAAGAAATTAAATAAAATAGTATTTAAGGAAATAACTAAAGTAAAAGAATCTTTTCTTAGAGAAATTAATAGTAATAAATATAATAAGTAGCTAGAAAGGATAATAGGTATTATAATCTATATTAAAAACTATAATAAAAATAGGTCTAAGAATAAGTATAAAGGTTACTACTAAAAAGTCATAGAAAATTAGTAGTTTAGGCTAGATTTTAAATATCTAGGAAATTAAAAGTGTGTTTATTTATAATTTAATAAATCTAGTTTATAATTAATAAAAACTTATTTATTAATCCTAAGAGATAATAGCTTTAGTACTCTATACTTTTAATAATAATAAGGAGTTTTTATTAGTTTATAGCCTAATATTACTTAGTTTCTATAAGCTTTTATAAATAATAAGTAATTAATTATTATTAATCTTTATATAATTAGATTATAATCCCTAATATAGCTTTTACTAATATATCTATTTTTATTTATAAGTTTAGCCTAAGATCCTAGTACTATAGGATAATTACTAAGTAAAATACTTTCTTTAGCTAATTAAATATATTAGCTATCTTTATAGGCTATTTAAATATTCTTATTTTCTTATTATTTTAGTTATTTTTTAGTAGGGCTATAATAGGTTTTATAATCTTAGAATAATAGCTAATAAACTTATAATAAAAGTTATAAAATCCAAGGAAGACTTATATATCTTAAAAGCTCTTAGGTAGCTTTTATTTTATAATTACTTTAACCCTTTTTAGCTTTATTTAAATATTCTTTTAGGTAATAATATAATCTAGGAATTCTATTTTTTATTAATAGAAACTATACTTAGATAGTTTAGTATATAATTATACTTTATATAATTATTATAAAATCTCTTAAATATTCTTTATATATTATTTTCTAGTTTAAAAATAAATAATAATATTATCTAAATATATAATATAATAAGTATTTAATAAGCTAATTAATATTTAATAAGAGTATTACTACTTATATACTATATTTTTACTATTTATATACTAAAATCAATTTTACTAGGGTTTAATTAATATACCTAGGATTTAATTAGTATTTCCTATTTATATATATAATTATATAACTTATAATTTCCTTACCTTTAATAATACTTTAACTTTAATATATTATTTAATCTTATAATCTTTATCTATATAGTTAGTACCTATAGCTTTATTTATTATAAATAGCCTAAAGGAGCTTCCTATTAAAGCAAGTAATAGCTAAAGTATTAAAATACTACTTTTATAGCCCTTATAGGGCAGCTACCCTTTAAAGCTAAGTATACAAAGAACCTAATTATAAGCTAAGCTTAAAGAGGCAATAGCTATATTATAAGGATCTCCAGTGCTATTAATAAAGCAATATAAAATATAGTCTATATAGCTAAAAATATAAGATTAGGAATTTATAAAGGGATAAGGCAGAGGTAGCTAAGCTTATGGCTTATTAGCTAAATAAGTAGTACCTCCCTTATTAGCTAAGGAAGTTATCTTAATAGGTAGAATAGTAGCTAGGCCCTAATATATTTATATTTAGGGAAACTATAGAAATATATTTTTTAAATAATTTAAGGATAGCTAGGCTTAAGCCTTTAAGCTAGGCTATTATTATTTTTATAGCTATTTAATTAGAATAATTATTATTTTTATAATTTATTAATATACTTTGCTTAGTAAATATTTTGCTATAAATTATATTAAAATTTAAAAGATTAAGGAATAAGAGGGAAATTAGGTAAACTTTAGTAGATTTTAGTATATAAATAGTAAAAATATAGTATATAAATAGTAATACTTTTTAATAAATATATACTTAGAAAATAACTAGGATATTAGTAAATTTAAATAATATAATTATATACTTAAAATAATTATATTTAATATAAAAAGTAATTTTCTAATAATTACTAAGTTTAATTTAAATCTTATAATAAGTATTCCTAAGATTAATCTTAGTAATTTATTTTATTTTTATTAATTAGTTTAAAAGGTTTCTAATAAATAATAATAAATAGTAATTTTAATAATTATAATATTTAAGCCCTAGTAATTTATATAAAATCTTAAGATATTATCTTTTTTTAGTATAAATAAGACTAATACTTTAATTTTACTTATAAAAGGCTTTATATAACTATTTATAATATTCTCTATTATATACTCCTAGATTACCTTTTACTATATCCTATTAATAGGATAAATAGGGCTATATAGGGATTTCTTTCCCTTAACTAGGTTAATTATATGTTTTATATTCTTTAAAAGGGATAGTTTTTTTGCGGTTATCTTATTAAAAGTAATAGCTATATCCTAGAGTTTAAGGGGTATAGTTATTACCTCTTACGGTTTATTTTCTCCTAGTTTAGCTATTAGCTATTTATTTAGTAATAATATACTATAAATATATATTATTTAATCCTATTCTCTATTCTTTATTACCTTTTTTATAAAAGCTTCTAGTTTTATAATTAAGATTAATATATAACTCTAGGTATAAATATAGGTATTAATTATTATTCTTTCTTTGCCTATAGAATTATTAGATAATAAAAGATTACTAGTATTCTATAGTTAGAGTATCTTAGTAAATACTTATTAGATCTTTCTAAGGAATTTTTATAAGTATATTAAAAAGAAGATTAAATAGTATATTTACCTTAATAGAGATTTCTTCCTATTAAATATAATTAGGGCTAGTACTTTCTAATCCTTAGTAAATTATAGTCCTAATTATTTTATTAATATAAAGCTAATAATATTAACTTAGGCATAAGTATTTATATTTATTTATATAATATATTTATTATAAGTATATAGTATTTATATTTAGTTAAAATATAAGCAGGAGGCTTAACTAGGCATTTCTAGGAGCGGATATAATTAGTGTTTAAATAACTATAGTATAAGTCTCTTTTCACCCTAACTAATAGAATAATTAACTTCATTTAAAGCTTATAGTATAATTACCTAACCTTTTATAGTATCTTTAATAAAAACTATTTATAAATTTAATATAAAAGATTAAACTAATCCTTTATATTTATTTATTTTCTAAGAAGTCTAAGTTTTTATTCTTAGCTTAAATAGCTTAAATTTATATTAATTTTAAGTACTTTATATTCTTTTTTAGTATAATATATATATTTAAATAATAAATTACTTAAAAATAATTATAATATTTAATAGAAATATTCCCTTAGTCCTAGGAATATACTAGGAATATTTATACCTTTAATTTATATTCTATAGAAAAGATATATCTTATATTTAAAACTAGGATTAAATAATCTATCTTAAGTAATAATTTATTCTTAAGCCCTTTAAAGGAGTTTCTTATATAAATAGACTTTTATTATTTTTCTTAGTAAGACTTAGATCTAGGTCTCTTTTAGTATTTATTCTATAAGTATTTATTACCCTATTTTATATATAGTTATTACTTTTTTACTTTTTAGGCTATATTTCTTATTTTAGTTAAGCTAATTATAAGTTAATTTAAATTATTCTTTAAATATTTATTTAGGCTAAAGTAATATTAGTAGGCTAGATTAGGTTATATTTTAATCTCTTTAGTTTCTAAGAAAGTATATATTATTATTTATATCTAAAAGTAATTTATTAAGATCTACTCTTTATACTATTAAAAACTTAATAATTTATCCCTTAGGTCCTATCTTTAGTAATCTATATTAATATACCTTTTATATATATAGTTTAATAGATCTTATTATTCTAGCCTAAGAATACCTTTTATATAGTTATATTATTAGGTTTAGTTTATATAGAAGAGTTTAATTAATATTTACTTAATTTTCTATTTATTTATATAGCTTAGTCTTAATTAGTTTTCTAATTTAATAGCTTATATTTAGTTATTAATTTTTATATTAATAATATTCTCTTTTAGGTAATTATAATTATAGATTAGGGATTTATTCTAGTTCTTTCTTAAGTTTACTAGGTATTTTATAAGCTATTATATTATTTATATTTAGTCCTATACTAGTTAATCTAATAATACTTTTAATTTAATTTTATTTATATTATCCCTTAGTATAAAGAATATAAAGCTCTCTTATAGCTTATAGCTATTATTACTCTTAATATATATTCTAAAATTAGGGGTTTTAATATAATAGTATAGTTCCAAGGATTTCTTTAATATAAGGTTTTAATCTTACTAAGTAGTTTCTAATTAACTATTTAATAGGTAGTATTTATATATATTTTTAGCTTTTATTATAATTAGCTTATTAATAGTAAAGTAAATTTTTTTTTTATTAATAGATAGTTATTAGTATAATATTATATTATTTATAATTATATAATATATTAAAAAGTAATTATTTCTATTAATATATTAAAATATAATATTATCTATTATATATATACTAATTACCTTATTATATTTTTATTATATTATAATCCTATAGTAATTTATAGATTCTAGTAAAGTACTAGTCCAGATTCCCTAGACCTTCTTTCCTTTATTAGTTCCTTTTTTTTATATTTATTTTATTTTAAATTTAATTATTTATATTAAATTATTAAGCTACTTATTATTATTATTTATATTCTTTATAAATCTCTTTTAAGAATTATTTAAGCTAAATCTTTTTTTTATAAATAACTAATAATTTAATATTAGTTTTAGTATATCTTATTATTAAGTAATAAATTTAATATTATTACTATTAAAGCCTTTTCTTTTAAATAACTTATACTTTTAAAAAATAAGCTTAGTTTTATTCTTAGAATATATAATATTTTAATATTATAAAGAATAGATTTCCTTATTAAGGTAGTATTTATTTATTATAATAAATTAGATATTAATAGCCTAGATCTCTTAATATATATATATATATATAAAATTAGATTTAGAAGGGATATTACTTTTATAGATAAGGTAGTATTAAAATATAGATATTTTAATTAATATTATTTATAGGTATATTTATAGGTATATTAAAATATACCAATTCTAGCTATTAGGAAAGCTATTGTTTTATTATATTTTATTTTTATTAGAGAAAGCTTTATAGTTTTTATTTTATATTACCTTTAGGCTTTTAAGGTAATTATAAGTATAAAGGTAATTATATTATAGGATTTAAAAGTCTAAAGATTTAATATATTCCTTAATATTATTACCTTATTAAGCTGTCCCTCTTCTTAGGGGGATATAAATTACTTTTATACCTTAATATATATACTAATTACCTAAGTAAATATAAAAATAAAAGAATTATAAGGATTATATAATTAGGGTATATATAGATAGGTAATTCTAATAATATATATTAGATAAAGACTTTTACTTAATAAGTACTTATTAAGTACTTATTATAAGCTCCTTTATTTTCTTATCTTATTACTTATTAGAAATAATAGGTAAGGTTAAATAAGAAGCTTAGGCTCCTATCTTCTTATACTATACTATAACAAGCTAAGCTAAGGTACTCTTAGCTATATTAAATTAAACTAAGGCCCTAATCAGCGAAAATTATTAGTAAATAGTTTTTATATAATTAGGTGCTAAGATAGTACCTTCCCTTTTCTATATTAATATTTCTATATATAAGGGAGTATAAACTATCTAGCTTATATAAATCCCTTAGAATTAAATTTCCTTTTATATCTTAAGATATTATATTAATAGGAGGTATATATTAAATTATTATTAGAATAATTATTAAGAGAAAATAGTACAAAAGTTATTATTTTTATTAAATATAATATATTTAATAGAAATAATAATGTTTTATTTACTTTATATTTTAATATATTATTAATTAGATTAATTAGGCTTAAAATAGACTTTAATAGTTAATTATTTAGAGATCTAATATTTAGATAAATATAAATCTCTATTAAGATAAATATACTTACTTTTAGGGTAGAATATTAATATTTTATATTATATACTATTTTTTCTCCCCTGAAATATTAATAATAAAGCTTAATTTTAACTTTTTATCTTTATAATAAAAAACTATTTATAATACTAAAATAACATTAATATTCTTACTAATTAATAAAGCTATATCCCTTTTTATAATACTAAATAAACCTTTTAAAGAATTCTTTATTTTTAAATTAATTTCCTTATAAATTACCCTAAAAGTCCCTTTAATAATCCCTAATTTACTAAAATTGCCTAAATTTAATTCTTTTTAAGATCTCTTTAGCTTTTTTTAAAGCTTTTTTTGCGAAAATAGTATAGCTTTTATTAAGAATAATAGTAGCCTAAATAGTAGTTAAACTTGGGTCTAATTACACAATATAATCCCTGTTAATTAGCATAGACTTAAAGTACCTTTAACTCTAACTTTTTACTTAATTCTCTTAATATGATTTTTTAGTTTATATAAGTCTTTATACTTTAATAGACAAGGACTTTTCTAAGTTAGATTTATAATATTAGGCTAGGGCCTTATTTAGGTATATTACTATTCTTTCTACTAAATTATCTATACTACTACTTTCTATTTTAAGTCTACCTTCTATAGCTCCTAAACTATTTATAGATTAATAAAAAATAGGTAATAAAATTAACTAAATCTCTTTAGAAAGATGTATAGAGCATAGTAATAGCTAATAAGGAAATGCATTTAATATGTAAATAATATTTAGCTATACCTCTTATTTATCTTAGCTATAATAGTAATTAACTTTATAGTAACTTCTACTAAGTACATAGAAACACCTGTAGTTAATATCTCTTATAATTATAGTAATTTATATTTATCTTAATAGAAATATAAGTTTATTTCTATGTTCAGTATAATTATTCTTAATTTAGTTTCCAATCTTAGATAATACTCCTAATATATATATATATTATATAATATCCTAGAGGTTCAGTTTTATAACCTATAAAGGTATTTAAACTATAGCCCTAGCTAGGCTTTATATAATAAGGTTAATAGTAAGGCTATAATATCTAATAATCTTTAAATTTAAATTAATGTTTTATAGTTAAAATATAATAATTTCTTAATAATAAATAGTAATATTTATATAGAAGATAAAAAGTATTAAAATATAGTATAATTATAAAGTTAATTGTTCTATTAGTTAGGGCAAAAAGAGATTAACACTTTAGTTATTTAAATACTAATTATATCTACTCCTAGAATTACCTAGTTAAGCTTTTTACTTGTATTTTAACTAAATATAAATAGTATAGTTATATACTATAGGTTAATTAGCTACTAGTAGTAATATGGATTATTATAGCTTATTACTAGGGCTTTTATTAAAATTAGAATTTAAAAGGTCTAGAAAGGAAAATTAGCTTTTAGAGGAAGAATAATTAGAGTTTAGGGTAGAAAAACCTTATATTAAGGCATTAAAGGTTTAAATATACCACAGGTCTTTTGTTTATATAATTACATTACACAGCAATATATATGTATATATTTATATCGCTTCTAAAACCATATATAACAATATAAGTAACTAATTTGTTGATTTCTATTAAACTACATGATCTTGCCATAACCCCGATATTCTATGCAGATTGCACCTCTAAATCTATCGCAACATTTCCGCTTGGTACATTTTGTGGGGTTGTCATGTGAACTGCAATATTTTGTTGATCAGATGCAGTTATGGAGAACACTGTAGCTAGGGGTTGTCCATTTAAATGACATGATAATGGTTGGCCCACCATGGCGCTGTTGCAAATAATTTTGATGCTGCTTGGGTAAAGCGCAAGCCTTTCCTCAGACGTCGAATAAAGAGAATCCGAGTATAATACAATGTATTTCCCATTCAGCATTAGATAGCTCGAAGAAGGGTCAATATATAATGGCTTGAGTGTCCATGGGATCGATGCCATGGGTCTGAAAAAGAGATAGTCGAAATCATCACCACTTTGCAATTGCTGATCATCAGCAAGTGTGTTTCCCAAGTTAGTTTTGCCGACGAGATAAAAGGGAGATGCGGTCGGAGGCACCGTTGATGATGTGGTTGTGGCAGGATTAGAGGTGCTGCTGCTGGTATCGGTGATAGTGGAAGTAGTGGAAGTAATGCTGGACTGAACGCCGTTGCTGGTCGGATTACAGTCGCGACCACAACAGGGGATTGGGGCCATAGCAATAAAGCCGATGGAAATAGATATAAGGCGCATGACTATGTATTGCGCGACGTATTTGAACATATGAACACACACCAAATGCCTTTTTGTAAGATGTGTTAGAAGCGGGAAGAAAGATGTTGTGTTGTAGTGCAGCTCGTACTTGTTTTGCTCGCTCCCCGAACGGCCAAGGGAGAAGTCTAACACATCACGATCCATATTGAATATACCGTGTCGTAGACAAAAGATATTTAATCTTACTCCACTCATGCTGTTACATTCCAAAAGATGTGGATTATCTAGGAATGCTAAGCTATGTACTATTGGCACTAAACTAAATCGGGAAACTTTCTTTACTTGAATAAATATCATAACACAGTCTCAGTTACCCTAGAATCTACTGGCAAAATGTTATAATCTGTGCAGCCGAGCCTACAGGGCCTATGGGGTATTGTAGCGTGACTGCCAGCTTTGCTGTGTAAAGCTGATATTGTGCTGGTTGGAGCCACCATTTGGATACCTCTGGGTTGAAGAACTAGACCTCTAGGATATCAAATAATAATTGGTCTAAGAGGCTAAATAATGTAAAAGGAAGCGCGGGATATTGACAAGTATTTTTAATAAAATAATTATAATGAAATAAACAAGATATAGGTATAAATCTACTTCCGAAGCCACTGAGACAGCGACCCTGCTTCTTAAAGTCGCGAATCAAAGCTTGTTGCTCGTACGCAGTCTCCTCGTGAATGAGGGTAACAAGGTAGAACAGGCAGATGACACTCGTCCAAAGTAGCTTACGGATGCGCTACTTGATGCGGAGGTAGGCTCAAGCTACCGCAGAGCGGACCTCGTCTTCGTTGTGCTCTAGCAAGTTGGGGGATCTCAATGGCCACTATACTGCCGAACGAGTAACCGGCAATAGCGCAGGGGCCCAGGGCTGGAGTAAGTGAAATAAAGTTTTGCCATAGATGATTTACTAAGCATAAATATGCAGCTTTTACAAATAATCAGCACGGCTAATAGTGGATACTGGTCAGTACCTTAAAGCTAATAATAGTAGATAATGCTAAGTACCCCAGGTTTCGTGATGGTGGATACCACCAAGGACTTAGGACTTCGTGATGGTGGATACTGTACATAGAAAAGAGGAATTTTCTTTAAAAGAAAAACATGGAAAAATATGTTATTTCTATCTGCTAATAATTGCTTTATATTTATTTTTAAAACTTTTTGACAACAACAATGTGATAGCATTGAAAAATTTATATTGTGGTCCTCGAAATTGAGCCCATAGAGATGACGTGAGTTCACTTCAATATTAAGCTGGTTGCTCAAATCTTGACTGCCTCCCCCACCTTGACTGCCTCCACCACCAATTCAACATGAGCGTTTGGCCAAATAATGTGGGTTGTTGCGAAGGATGCCTGAGCGGGCCTAGTTGCACCACAGTACTCGGATACTAGTTTACCGTAGAGGGTCAGAAGAGTTTGGTCCGGATTTCCCACAACTAGCCAATGAAGTTTATAGACCGATTTCCAACCATTCTTAACCCCTGCTGCTTCCAATGCGAGCTTGACATTTTCAAATGCCAAACGGTATTCTTCGTTAATATCTTCTGGGATAGAGCCATCAGGCAATTTTCCGACTTGTCCAGTGCAATGTACGATGCTCGCATTGCTAGGAATAACGATAGCATTGGAAAGATTTCCTGCCTCCGCTAGACTCTGATGGTTACCAGGGGCATTGTAGGATCGAATGCCATATGACCTCAAAGGACAGTCCAAGTATTCGTTCGAAGCAACCATTATTACACTGCTCTGATGTTAGCAAATGGGGCATGTGAGGGAAGGGTAATCATTCACAAGCACTTGGTCCTCTGGTGTCAAATTTAAAGAATATGGCTAATCTGGTGATTTGAATGATTTGAACGAGTTGAATTTGTCAAAAATGTCTGTAGCTTCTATCGCGGTGTATTGGCTTTATATAAAATCCAAGGTGCCAAATTCAGTAATTCATGTGACCACGTTGAACTATCAAAGCTAAAAGAAGAAGGTGACGGGGTTTCGGATAGTACTAAATGGGTCATTATCTTTAGTGAAGTTAATGCCGAAACCAAATCAACCGCCGGGGCTCCGGGGAATATTTTGGTCCGCTCGGTGGAAGGGATGTGAGGGGTACGGGGACCCCGCGCGATGCGAGGAATGCGAGGAGTGCGGGGACCCCGCGATATCTCAACTGCACATGTTCCATGACGTATTTGTGTCAGCAGCAGATAACCAGTACAATGCATCACTTATCACTTGTAAAAGTTGTAATATACCAGGGCCGGAACCTCCGGATCATATTTTGATTCCAAATTGTCTGATGGAATCAGTGACCGGAACCACCGAGGTAGAGATTGAGTCTGATATGGGCATCAGTCATTTTCTATAAAGACACGGGACAGCCAGGGCATATGGCTACAAGCATTACATCAATATAACCTGACTCAATACACCAATATAACTTGACTCATAATCTAGTACTACAAACATCTTTGTGAAAAATGACCACTACTACCGATGGATACGAATATACGCCCGGCACCGGCATCAGAAAAGGGCTTTCAACCATTGCAGCTATTAAGCCGATCGAGTTAAATGCCAACGTCGACAAGGTTTACGACGCAATTGTAATTGGCACTGGATATGCTGGTCTTGCTGCTGCCCGCGACTTGACCGAGAAAGGTTTGCCCCCCCCGGCTGCTCAAATTGAGTCGTGCGGCTAACTTTGTTAAATGCCTGGATACTTTGGTCCTCGAAGGTCGAGATCGTATTGGAGGCAGAACATTTACTGTCTACGAGCACGGAAAGCCCTGGGAGCTTGGTGGCACTTGGGTGCATTGGTCCCAGCCATTTGTTTGGAGCGAGATAGTGCGGTACGGTTTTGATGACAAGCTTCAAAACAGCTTAGAGTTCCACCCGGGGTCATCTAGGCCGGTGTCTCTTATTAAAGGAAAGCGTACAGAACGCGAATGGGATGACCCGGTAAGTCGCGTTGCCAATCCGTTTTAGTGTAGGGTTTCACTGACTAACACGCAAAGGTTGTGGGGAGCATCCTCGCAAGGGTTTGTAATTTTGACGAAGTGGGAGGAACCACAGTCTTTGGAGCCAATACTTTGCCCCGCTCATTTATCCATTCGGAAGCCTTCAAAAAGCTGGATAAGCTCTCACTTCAGGACCGTATTGATGAACTAAAGTTGAACACCGATGAAATCGGTGTTATCAAATCGATTGTTGCAATGATGGCCAAGGGGGAACCAAAAGACATTGGCCTATCTGAGCTTGCCCGCTGGTTCTCCTTGGCCGGCGGATCTGCTCAAGGGATGGCTCAGGCGATGAGCACGTGGAAGCTTTCTGATGGCCAAGCAGCTCTCTCGCGGGCAATCTGGGATGATGCTATTAATACTGGCAATCTCTCATATCGATTCCAGGCTCCAGTCGTTTCTGTTACTAATACCAATGGGAAGGTGATTGTAAGCACCGAGTGTGGTAAAAAGTATGTTGCTTCGAAGGTTATTTGCACCATCCCACTCAACGTCCTGAAACGTATCCGCTTCGAGCCCAAGTTGGATGCCATTAAAGCCGAGGCAATCCAAAAAGGACATAATAATCAGATGATTAAGATGTACGCCGAAATCAAAGGAAAGCAATGGAGAAACTGGATGTATTTGGCTGATCCGAGCCCTGGCATTGCATATATGCTCGGTGAAGGATTTTCCAAGCAGGGAAACTCACTACTTTTTACTACTGTTTCTAATGACCACGTGGAGCCTGAAAAGAATCCCGAGAAAGCCTGCGAAATAGTATCAGCTTTTGATCCAAGGATTGAGATTGTTCGTCTGGTAAGCATAACTAATCGCTCGTTACTATTGTACCCAGATACTAATTACCTACTTTTGAATAGCTGGGTAATGATTGGTGCAGCGATAGATTCTCGGAAGGTGGTTGGGTCTTATACGAGCCAGGCTTTACTACAAAGTACTTGGAGAAGCTCCAGGAACCTTCTGGTAGTGTTTATTTTGCTAATAGTGACTGGGCTAATATGTGGAGGGGGTTTGTAGATGGAGCTATTGAGCAAGGAAAGGAAGCAGCTGGAAAGGTTATTAATATTAAGACTAGCTCCCGACTATAACTACTAGCTTTATTTTGTTTCTTTATATAACTATTATCTTATAGTACCTAGTTATAATATAATAATATAAAGTAACTAGCTATAAAGCTACTATTACTAGGTATTAATAATTATATTAAGAATTACTATTTACTGTAATAGCTATTGCTAATTACTATAATAATATTATATAACTAGATAATATCTTTTTAAATATCTCTTTTTTACTTTTTTCCCCCTCTTTATATCTAAATATATATTCTAATTAAGGTTATAATATTAAATAAAGTTAATTGTTTTATTAATAAGAGTAAAAAGAGACTACTACTATAGTTATTTAAATACTAATTATATTTACTCTTAGAATTACCTAGTTAAGCTTTTTACTTATATTTTAACTAAATATAAATATATTTTAAATAGATTAGCTTATTTTTAATAGTAGCTATAGTATATTTAGCTATAGCTATAGCTTACTATTAATAATAGCTATACTATATTTAATAATATAGCTTATTATAAGGATTATATAATCAGGGTATATATAGATAGGTAATTCTAATAATATATATTAGATAAAGACTTTTACTTAATAAGTACTTATTAAGTGCTTATTATAAGCTCCTTTATTTTCTTATTTTATTACTTATTAGAAATAATAGGTAAAATTAAATAAGAAGCTTAGGCTTTTATTTTCTTATAATTATCCCTCTTTCTAGATACTTAGTCTCTAAGTATTTATAGTACCTTTAGGTCTAGTAAGCTTTATTATCTAATAGAACCTAACCGAGAGGCTAGTAGTAGTTCGGGCCTAACTATTACTTAGGTAGACTAATAAAAATATATAAATTAGGACCCTACCTACTAATAGGGGTATTAAACTACTATTTGCCTAATTACTACTTTCCTTGCTTTTTCTAATTATTTACCTTAAAATTATATTAATATATTACTTAGTTATAGTAAAGAAATCCTATATATTATAGATACTAAAGCTCCCTTTTTAATATATTTATTATTATTATAAGTAGAGTGGAAATACTATTATAATCTCTTTCTCTAATTTAATTCTAAGTATATTTAATTATAAGAAAAAGTAAAATTACTTTTATTGTTTTATTTTTTTATTTTTTTATTTTTTTATTTTTTTTATTTTTTTATTTTTTTTATTTTTTTATTTTTTTTATTTTTTTCTATAGCTTAAGTAAGTAATAGCTAAAGCTACCTACTACCTAGGTTATATTTTTATTTTTCTAAGAATAAAGCTATTTATTTATTTATATAAGAATAAAAGGAAGGAATTATTATTTATATATAGAGAAGAAAAAAAAGAAGAAGAAAAAAAAGAAAAAGAAAAAGAAAAAGAAGAAGAAGAATAATTAATTACTATAGGTTAATCTATATCTTATAATACTAGTACTTAGTTTACTAGGTATATAGCTATATAATAATAGTACTCTTTAGCTATTTAAAGGATTACTATTCTAAGCTTAATATTATTATTTACTAAGCCTTTATATTATATTATACTAATAAGAATATCTAAGGGCTTATTATTTAAAGGGAGTAAAATATATTATATAGTAATTAGTAAAATCTAAGTATAGCTATAGAAGGTTTACTAGTTTACTATAGCTTTACTTATATAAAACCAAGCTATAGATTTCTTATTATTAATTAGAAATAGTTTAAAGTATATTATAATAAAGTATATAATATAAAGGGAGCTAAAGATAGATCTAGTTACTAGGTTAAGGTCTTATTATAAACCTTCTTTCTAGGGCTTATATTAGCTATTTACTATTTTTATATTTATAATAAAGCTAGGATTAGGGCTAGGGCTAAGATAGGAAATAAGATTAGCCTTATAACCAAGGCTATTCTAATAAGTAGGTAAGGCTAAAGGAAGAAAATTAAGGTATTTTAGATAATAAATAATATCTAGAAATAGTAGATAGATAGATAGGAAAAGTAGGAGGAAATACTAAAGGTACTTAAGAAGGATAGTATTCTAAGGTATAAGATTATTAATTAGCTAAAGTATATTAGCTAATTATTTTACTTTAAAGGGAAGAACCTAGGAGAGATATATATAGTAAGTTAAATATTAAGGTAAGTTAATAATAAGGAGCTATAGAGGATAGTAGCTACTATAAACTATATATTCTTTAGCTATTATATTAATAGCCTTTAGAATATACTTTTAATAATAATATTATTATTAGCTAGTTTATATTCCTAGGATATATATAATTAGCTATTTAGATTATTATAAAAGAAGATAAGTATAGATTAATATTTTATATACCTTAAGTACTTTCTTTACTATTATATAAATATGCTTTTATTAGATAAATATAAACTCCTTAGTAAGTATAGCTTTTACTTTATATTTAAATAGAGGATTAGTTTAGAGTAATTATAGGGCTATTTATAGGATATTATTAATAGTAATTATAATAGTAAGTTAGTAGATATAGATATAAAAAAGAAAGTATTATAGGTATTTACCTTATTTTAGAGGTAGTAGCTTATTAAGAACCCCTTTATAAGTCCTTTATAGTACTTTATAGCTATCTTAGGAATTAATAGTAAGACTAATTAGCTTTAATTAGCCTATTTATTTACCTATATATTAGTAGGTATTATATATATTAGCTAGGCCTTGCTTATAAAGTAGGCTATTCCTATATAGGAGTAAGCTAGTATAGTAGATTTAGCTAAGTGCTTTGCTAATACCTAAGATAGCTAGCTATATAAGGTAATATATATATTTATAGGCTATGCTTTTAGCTTATTACTCTATAGTTACAAGCTTACTAGGGAAACTAATACCTGTTAGTATTATAGGGCTTAACTACCTACTAACCTCTACAAGGTTAGTTACAAAAATACAATATAGTTATATTAATCCAATATAATAGACCTAGCCTTATATAAGCTATAAAATTAATTATTTTTCGATTATAAGCTTTTAAACTCCTATCCATAGTTATTTTTTAGTCTAAAAACACACAAATAATAGATTTTAAAAGCTATAGAATAGCTAAAAATAATTATATTAATAAAAACTATAGAAATTATATTTTTTAGGCTTAATTAAGCTACCTAGCTTAAGAGGCCTGCTTTTAGCTACTATATTTAACTCTATTAACTATATATTCCTTTTAACTCCCCCCTTACCTATTAATTATATATTTACTTTAGGGCCCTTATAACTCTCCTATAACTATTCTCCCTTAGTATTATAGTAGGTAGGCATAGTATTATAATATTATTATTATTAGTATTATTAAGAAGCTTAAGGGGTAATATAAATAGTAATAAGATTATCTCTAAAGGTATTTCTAATATAGGAATTATCTTATCCTTAAGTTCCTTAAGCCTAATAAGCTTTATATTATTATTATTATTATCCTAGAAAGCCCTTATACCTATAAAATAAACCTTATTATTATTATTAGGCTAAGTACTCTAATCTATTATAATAATTAGTTTTAGGGCTTAGGTAGCTTATTCTTAGGCTTTATAAAAAAAAAAGGTAGGTTTTTAGCTAAGGTAATTATTATATATCTTTTAATTTACCTTTAGGGATAAATATTAGTCTTTATTATTGCTCTTAATAAGCTATTAATTAAAGGTTAGCCTAGGTAATAATATATCTCTTAGGAGTACTTTTACTGCCCTTTATACTACCTTAAAAATATTTATTTCCCTTATAATAAGCTTTTTAGTTAATTATAATTATATATATTACTCCTTTTCTACTATTACTTCTAATAAAGCTTAGTATTAAGCCTAAATATTAGGAAAGCTTATACTTATAATAAACTTGCTAATAGGCTTTATATAGTAGCTAGACCTTTGCCTCTTATTATAATTTTCTATTTTACTAAGCTAATCTATTATAAATAATTAATATTATTAATATATTATTATAGCTTTTATAATAATATTACTAATATTATTAATAGTTTCTAAGGTAAGTAAGCTTATTATATATTAATATCTCTTATAAATATAATTAATTTATATTTAGGTATTTTTAAAGTAAGTTTCTAATAGTAATAATTCTAAAATAGAGGGATAAATAGATTTTTACTATTACTATTACTTAGTAATAATATAATTAATTATAGGTATTATACTAGCTAGCTAGATACTAACTTTTTTAAATCCTAATATAATATTATACCTTTTAAAGCTTACTTTATAGATTATAGTAAAAGTAATAGTAAATTATTAGTAGTTAAATACTAGGTTACCTTTCTATATTAATTTTTAAAGCTCCTTTTAATATATATTCTTAAGAGGCTAAGTAAGATATATTAAATATAAGGGTAAAATACAAATAATAATATTAAAGTAAATATAATAATAAATAAATTTATATAATAAATAGCTAAAAAAGCTATTAATAATAAGAAGGTAATAGATTTTATCCTTTTTATTATAGGTAATAGGAGGAGCTTTATATTAAATATTAGGTAATAAGGGGTTATAAAGCCACTTATTATAACCAAACCAGTCTATAAATAATACCTCCTTGTAGGGTTAGGGTTAGGGTTAGGGTTAGGGTTAGGGTTAGGGTTAGGGTTAGGGTTAGGGTTAGGGTTAGGGTTAGGGTTAGGGTTAGGGTTAGGG